>CAHIKZ030005024.1:0-182500 GCA_903632075.3 Acanthosepion pharaonis | reverse complement strand
TACAAAATCTTTAATTTAATTTTTAAATTTGTTTCAGATCATCAACTGAAGCAAGTCAATACAAAGTGTGGAATTTTCAAGTGTTGAACTTGAAAGCTGTCAAAAAGTTCCTGTACTTGCAGAAGAAAACTTCAAAGGACATCTATAAGTTCATGATGTCAACATTGTGTCATACTCAAATGGAGATTTTCAGACATTTTGCAGCACAGTGTGAGAGATCTTCAATAGTGTCAACTCCTAAAAGGATGACATAATTTTGGCTGAGACATAAGACATATTCACAGAACATGTTTGTAATTCATTAACAGTATGAGTATACAAGAGTTTTCAGCCAAATGGGTGGCAAAATGGCAATAAAAAAATGATACTGAATAGATATGTCCAAATTGATTTTGCAGCATTTACACCAATTTAGTGATCATTTCAATTTTTATGAAAAATAAAAATATGTGGCAACATTTAACCAAAACAAATTCAAGACCCAAAATCCAACAGGAGAGGACATGGCTATTGATTTTTGGAACAAGTAATTTCATGACTATCTTCAGAAGGGTCAAACAATGTAGAATAAAACTTGCTGTGTCAATTAAATGCAGCATTGAAAGAAAAGCTGCAAGAAGATACTGTCGAAAGGTGTTCTCTTTGTATTAGGACAATGCACCTGCCTACAGGGCTTACAAGATGATGAATGTTTTGAACAATTTAGGATTTGAGTGCATAGACCATACATCCATCAGGCCCACTAAAAATTGCACCATCTGAGAATTTCGCATTTTCAAACTTTTAAAAGAGTTGAAAAGGAGGAAATTTTGAATGATTCAGAAGTGAGACGAGCAGAATTTTAATGTCCAAACATCAGAATCTTGTGAGAAAGCATATCATGACAAATTTCTTTAACCTACATGTGTAGGGTGAATATATGGAATGGCAATTATATTTCAGAGCTCTAGCTAATTCACATCTTGATTGGGCAAGAATTTTTCAGCACACCTCATATATATATATATATATATATATAAAAAAAAGGAGAGGGTGGATTTTTATAATTTCTTAATCTTGATTGGGCTTTCATCAATTTTCCTATTTTGATGAAAGCCCAATCAAGATATTAATAAAGAATAGAAGTAACTTCCTTTGACATCCATAATGTACAATTTTGCTTTGCCACACACATGCACTACTTACAATGTCCAAAAAAGCATTAAAAGATAATCTTGTCAATAACTTATTCACAGAAACTAAAATAAATGTGATCCTGAAAATGAAAAATAATACGACTTTATAGTTGAGGAAAAGACAATGAACTTACAAAAATGGCAAGATGAAAAAAAACCAAATTTGGCTTGACCTCAATCAAGAATCAAGTGCATTGCATAGTGATAGAGGCAGGATTTGATACTATTGCTTGATAGCTACAAGGCCACATCTGCCACCCACTCCTCAGAATTGGCTTATGATTATAAACCTACCCAGACTCCACAAAACAAAAATTTGAAAGGAAGTCAAATGTCAAGGCTTTTACTCAGGATACAAAGTTTAAATATAAAAGGCAGAAACATTTGTTAATGATATTTGTTACAAGATCTTACACTATAATTCAAAAGCTATATCTGCCTAACATTACAATGATTAAAAAAAAAAGAAAGTTTCACATATGTATGCGCGCACACACACACACAGCAGAAACCATTCAGTTAGGTAGTATCCAAAATTTAGTTCTATTTCTTTTTCAAAACTAGCTAATACAAACATATCACCGTGAAATACTAGTTCTAAGTTAAGCAACATCAAGCCTGGTCAGTATCTAGATGGATGACTGCTTGGGAATACCAGGTGCTGTAAGCTTGGATGTACAGACAGTGAAATGGATAACACATCGGATTTGGAAATCGGAAAGCAAAGTTCCAATTCCACTTGGGTTTGTTATATTCACTTACACACAAGTATTCTTGGTAAAGGTATGAATCCACCTCTTCTGTCTCCAGGGATGAGTTAATTAGACTTGTATCACTAAATCATTATCTTAAAAAATTCTTACAATCTAAAAATATTTTCCTAAATTCTTAATATTACTGGGTAGTTAAAAATTATATTAAAAAGGTGTTAACATTATATTTGTCAAGTAATTTTTACAGTTATGTCACCCATAAAAAAAAAAATTTTCCCAAAATAAGTCTATTGAGATATTTGTCAACAGCTTATAAAAACACCTACCTGTGTTAAATAATGCTTTTCTGCAATATTTTGAACTAAAAGTAATATTTGTTTCAAATCAGAGTAATTAAATTTTAAATCAGCTAAACTTCTTCAAATCAAGTTTCAAAAAAGTATATTTTTTAATGATTTTTTTTTAGTAACGAGAATCAGGGTGTATTTAAAGATTTGCTAATATTACTGATTTTTAGCAATTTTAATGATTTTAAAAAAAAATATATTGCAATCAATTTAAGTTCAGTTTGAAATACAGCAAAGTATTTTGTTTATTGGAAATATTAAATTTAATCTATTTTGAAAATCAAACTAAAATAAAAAAACTTCAAGGATTTTTCATTTTTAATACCTAAGCTATTGCTTTTCTTTGGAGGTACCAAAATATAAGTGATTTTTTTTTTAATCCTGCTGAGTGTCTAGCATCAGAAAAGCCTTGTGGGAGGGGGTACTGGTTTAGTTGCCAATGATCCAACCATGTGACAGCTAGTACTTGTAGGCAGTACAAGACCTATCAAAAGGCAGATGACCTTTCTTGTAGGGAATCAATGGTCATCAAGCACAATGGAGTAGCCTGTATTCAATAGCTCTGTATGAAGCCAGGGCAGTGACAACATTGCTGGGAAGAGAAATTCCTAAAATGAAGTCAATAGCTAGGGTAGAGGATTCCCCCCAATGAATATATATATATCTGTGACCAAGGTGAGCTTTCAAGTTGGAGGACATAAGCTGTGGTTTGACATGGAAAGAGATTGACTCTGCCAAGTTTACTCACACAAGACACACTAAGTATGAATGAATATCTCTCCAACTTTCAACATAGATACGTGGAGGGAATTAGTCAAGTGTGCAGCTGTGCCATGACTACAACCTATCATGGGACTGGTGATAAGGATTAAAAAAAAAAAAAAAAGACAGGTTTGAAGGCTGTGTAAATGATCCAAAAATCTTAGTGAATTTGCAAATTTTAATTACAAAGGGAAACCATTTCAAAATCCTTTAAAAGGGTAATTGTTAAATTGGTTTAGTTCATGATGTAATAGATTAACTTTCAAGTACAATGGACTAGTAATTTTCACTAAATTAGGTTCCTAATATATTTAACATTAGATTGTTGCTATTGTCATTAATGTATCAGCCAATCCATTCTTCAGCCCTCATCAGGTGTAAACCTTGAGAACAAAAGAAAGTTCTTACCAGATTAAACCAAATAACAGGTATCCCTAAGTGCATTAGTTTACACTGCAAAAATGTGTCAAAGTAGTGAAATTTCCTTCCATCTTAACTGCTAATATCTTGTTTATTTTCAAGGCTATTTTGATAGAATTAGTATGTAAAACAGATTTAATCTTTTCACTTTATAAAAAGATACAATTTTTTTCTTGTGCCTGATGATTAGTTTTTATTCCACATCTTTTTAAATTGTGTCAATTTCAATAATGGATGGTGCTTTTTTCTGAATTTCCGAAGTTGACAATTTCAAATTGGTGTTTTTTAAAACTGGTTGCACTTAAAGTTCTCTCCCTACACATATCAGAATAGTCCCATCTTAAAGAAAAAAGGTATGATAATATTTGAAATTGTCTTTCACAAAAAATTTCTTGGTTGAAATCTGTAGATATACCATACAAATTCAACACACAAAATAAAAAAAATAAATAAATAAATAATGAAAATTGCACCTGTTTCTAGAGCAATATCTCTTCATTAACAATCAGTTGGTTTCATATGTGCATACAACTCAGGGTGAGTTGCACATGAATTAAAAAGTGGTTATATAGCATTCACTTCATTGAGTCCGAAATTTCTATTGCTAACCAAGTGAATGAACATTGCCAGCTGAACACCATTTTAAATCAGACTTGTTTCATTGATAGACATTACAGTTTAAATCTTTTTCTTATATTATTTTAATGATGCATTTTAAAAATGTATAAAGCACTTATTCATTGTATTGTGTCCAAACTGTCATACTCAAATCATATTCACATTGGTTGTTGCTTTTATGCATTTTCTTAATAAAAACGTTAAATAGAATTCATATAAAATAAATATTTAACTGGCATATATTCTTAGTACTTTAAATTTTGTACTCATGTTTGACTGCTAAAAATTAAGATGAAATCTTAAAAAGTGTCCAGTTATTTTAAGGGTCATTTATTTAATTTACAATATTTTTTCTAATTCTCGGGATTAAATTGAAAATTTATTTACATTTTCTTTTAAAAAACACACAAAATAAACAAAAAACTGGATACATTTTAGAAAAAAAAATAAAATAAAAATGAACTGGATATATGTTTAAGCATAACTTTAGTGCGTGAATCCATAAAAAATTGAAATGTAATTAAGTAAATTTCAAAATGTAATCAGTTTCCTTTTTTCTTTTATGATTATTTTAGTTTATTAATTCTAGGGATTAAATCCTATTTTGGAGGTTAACATGAGATTGTTATATTTGCTTTAAAAATGGCTAAATTTTCTTCAACTTTTGCAAACATGCATTGTCTTTTTGTATTTTTTTTCTCTTAAGCCATTATTGTAACTGCATTATAGAAGATAAGCATGGCTTCTTTTTTATGTAATAGTGCTTTCCATACCAGAAAATCCCATCCTTGGTGATTAATAAAATGTATATTTAATCTTCTGTTCAATGTCCTGAATAGTTTAAGTGGAAGAAGCAGGCCAAAGAAAACCCAAAATTATAACAAAGTTAAAAACTTTGTAATGAAGGGAATAGACATTACAGTGATGTAATGGTGATTGTAGTGTTTGGAGATTCATCTTCACCAATAAAGGAACAAATGAAGGAAGAAAAAGTGCTTAGTGAATTTAAGTATTCAAATGACTAGTATTTTTTATGAAGAAACACTTCAAATGACCTTCAGTTACAAGTGCCAAGGCCAATGGCTTGCTATATCCTACTATTCCAACTTTTACATTGACCAAGTTGTTGATATTACATTTCCATCCAGTGCTGTAATCAAAATTTTAGTCCAAAAAACAGAAATGATTATTTTTGATGGCCTTGGATGATGTTACACAAGTGGTTTCAACATTTGTTATTATATAGTACTTTGATATAAAACCACTTGAAAGTGGTGATGGAATATGGAGTGTTCCAAAAATATTGCCTATAACAGACTCTTATAAACAAATTCAAACTGTAAATCACCATTAGTAGAAAAAATACAGGAGGACCATTCCAACTGTCCAGAAAGTTTTTCATCAATTCCAATAAACATATTTTTATTCATTTAATTTTTTTAAATTTGAAGATAAATAAGTTGAAAGCTTTACAATAAGCATTTGTTTGAAGGATTGATCAATGATTCATTTCATGAAATAAATTTAAGTTTTGTAGTTATTAATGTCCTTTTTTGACAACTTAAAAAAATTACATAAATTTCACAAAATTTTTCAAAATTAGATACAGATATGAGAAAGGGTATTAATATTACAGATAAAAGAACTGTTTTATTGAATTCCTCATCCTAAAATTAGTAAAGTTTCAGACATGTGTTACCAATGGATGACTTGTTTTTGCCCTACTATAAAACTGCACTTCTGGCTATTTTTACATGATGTAAGTATAAGTTTTTTTCAATGCTGTACTACTGAAAAAAAAAAAAAAATTAGCTTCATATCTGTTGTTTTATGAATCATAGCAAGAAGGTTACAAGGCATTAACTGCTGAAATGAAACTTATATGAACAGTCAAATATGACCTACTGTGTCATGTTTTTAACTATTTCTTTTTTAAGAATGTAATTTTTCCCTAATGTTTAGGCTGGTTTCATCTAGTAATTATTAATTCCATTAGTATTGTTTTTCTTTTACTTTGAGACTACGTAGATGGCATTACATTAATGATTTTTAATTTTAGCCTAAAGCTTGCATCTTCATTTATACACTGTTAAATTTGGCTTGTAGCCCAATAGCACATGGAAAACTTTGAATGGTCATAACTTCATTGCTAATTGAACTACCAAGACAAAATTAGTACCATTTTTTATGTCTTGTCAAGCTCTTTATGTCTGTCTTAAAGTTATTTTTAGATATATTCAAAATAAAATTTTAGTTTGGAATACCTACATATAGACATCAGAAATTAATGATTCAAGTAGACTTGTCCTTTGCACACTGTCACACGTACTAAATACTTTGGTTATTCCAAATTATCCCAAAGGAAGGAACTCCCAATAATAACTTTAATAAGAAAACCAAATAACATTGAAATTCATGCCAACTTGACTTGAACACATGCTCAGCATGTCCTTCACCCTTTAAAAGCAATACTCCCCACCTTTAAACTGGATCTTATCCGAGAGAGGGTAGTATTTACACTTCTCCCTCCATATTTTTTTAAAATCATACCTTTTGAGTTATAGCTTTCTTATGTAATTGGACCCAAATTTTTAAAAAATCTTTGTGGTGAAGGGAATAGACATTATAGTGATTGGAAATACCTGATTACTTTGTATACCTAACACTGTGGAAATGAACTTGTCTAGTGCATACATTAATGGACAATTTTTGTTGCCACTGGTTTCTCTAAAGAGGTTTTTTTTTTCTCTCATGGATCACAACTGGCAAGGACTGAAAAATGAATTGGCCAAATGGCTGTTTTTAAAAACAACAAATATTTGAATGTCCAAATAATGTTAGATATATTAAGGACTCTTCTCAAAATTATAGACAATTTTCTAAATATATTTTTTAAAACTACTTCAAAACACAGAAGCATTATTCATGTAATCACTGACATAAGTTCAACTCAAGAATATAGCTTATTTTAGAGGTGGGGGTGGTCAAAAGAGTAAATACAATACTTTTGTTCATTTTTAAAGCAGCAATAGTAATGGCTCTGAATTTGAACTTTTAATTCTTTCATTTGCAGACTTTCACGCTTTAGTGCAGCTATGACAATCATCTGAACAAATGTGTATCTTAATTCTTTTAATTAAATCTAATAGAAGTATTGTCTGAAAGATTGTGTTATAAACTATGTAACAGTGTCAAAGAGCTATAATGTTCATTCAAACTAATTAAGAATGAGAAGCTACTTACCAGAATTGAGGCTGTCCAACTTGGCTGGGAGACCACACTGAACAGCAGCAATTAGTTTCAATGCGATATAAAATTGACTACGACCAAAATGTCCCAATCTTTTTGCACCACACAATTCAGAAATCTGAAAAAGAAACAAAAAAATATTAGAGTATATTAAGAACAAAAACAAATAACATGCACTATTTTTATTAGTGAGTATGTGTAAACATTCCCAGTGCTCTCTTTTGAGAACTAGAAACAAAGTACACAGTTGAAAACCAGTTTTGAAAGGTTGGCATTTATTGTTTATTCTACATTAAAAAAAACAAACAAACAAAAAACAAGAAAAATGGCAGAAAATAAGAAAAATGTGCACCAGTGTATGTTGTTCCTTTTCAAATTGGACAAGACAGCAGCATAATCAAAAATGAATGTTAAAACCTATTGAGACAGATCAGTTGGGAGCAGTATATATCATGAATGGCTTGTGAAGTTCAAGAGAGGTTAATTTGATTTGGAAGAATTTGGAAATAATGATTTGCAATTTATTTTAGATGATGACATATTTCAGTAAATGTTAGGAATCAATGAAAAGCTTATCACTCACTGAACAGTTGCAAGACATTTGAAAAATCTGGGTAAGATTTAAAAAGCAGAAAAATGAGTTCCACATGAACTATCAAGCTGAACCACTGGACAGTATTTTATCACCACCACCCCCAACACACACACACACACACACACACACTGTATTTCACTTTTTATAAGGCATGATAATTCTTTTTTTCTTTTTCTTTTCTGGAAGATTGTCACTGGAGATGAAAAGTAAAGTGATTACAATGATCCAAAACCTCAAAAATCATGGGTGGATCCAGGACATTATGAAGTATCAACATTTTTGGCAGGGGTAGTGGGGGGATTATTGTTCTATATCTGTTAGATTATTAAAGGCATACTACATTACAAATTGGTGAAACTATTACTATAGAGTTTTATATAGTTTTTACCTTAGAGGTATGAGTACTGCAATTGAAAAGATTGAAAAAGAAAAAAAAAAAACAACAGTTAAAGCATGGGGAATCTGGTAAGTCAGACTGAGAACATGAGATTGTTTGGTCAAATAAATATAATGAATTTGGGATGGGAAATTTTTTCTTGCATGATATATTCAACAAATAGGTTATCATTAATTGTCATCAATGAAGCATCCCTTATCTGGTCAAAAGTTTAAAGATGGCTGACGTTTAAAATTTAATTGAAAACTATCACTGCAAAACCAAGCTGTTTAATCAAATTAAAATTTGAAAACTTACAAATGTTGGCATACACTCAAAGAAAGTAAAGGAAAATATTTTGATGATTAATAAATATATGAATTTGTGATAAGTAAAATTAATTAAGAAAAATTTGGAAACTTTATACATGCCTAATAAGGCAAAAAAGAAAAAAAAAGAAATGATCACATAGCATGGACAGAAATGAACAAATTGATTGGAACAAATAGTTAAGGCTCCACTCTGGCTGACATTGACATTTATAAGCTTGCCATAAAATATTTCCACCATTCCTAGATTTAACGAAAACTGCTTCAGTGAAATAAAATTATTATTAACATTAATAATAATAATAATTAGTAGTAGTAGTATGAAGATGAAAATGATTAAGAAAAAAATGTTGACAATGAAGACTTAAAGTAAATAGGCCAGAGTTTCATAAATTCAGCTTTCAAAATATGAGAGATTTTGGACAAAAGGTGATTTTCTAAGCATACCTTAAATGTGACACAAAGTTGAAAGTATGGGACACCCAGAGGATCAAAGTCACTACTCAGTAGTAATTGTTCTAGTGAGACAAGCTTGCTAACCATTACACTACATAGAGGTGGCCAACTAGAATAAGCTTACAAAAAAATGTGCCACAATGACAAGACCTATTTATACTATTGTATTCCTTAAATCTTTCAATGTAGGCTTGAACCCATTTGCTGCCATTGACACAATAACTACTTTTAAAATAATGTTATTCTTATAACATTATAAATAAATTTGGCAGTGAACCGATTAAACATATCATGGGCTCTTAATAAGAAGCTTAATGGCTTAGATTACAATCAAATACAAAACTGTATGGTAGTCTTTTTAATAGAAAAAGCTCTAAATTGATACACATCTAAATTAGAATCAAAGCAGTTGCTGACTGATTTAACTTTACAAGACCAAAAAGATTGATCCAAGTATGCATATGTCTCCAGATGTGGCTTTCACAAAACATCACTGTTTATTACTTGCTCAAGGTCAGAACTGTGGAATTAGTCATAGTAAAACAAAAGGAACTCCAGGTTTTAAAAATAAAAGGAAAAAAGTTTTAAAGCCTGACAAGGATAAAGAATCATAAAAACTGCCCTCAAAATGTTTTGATATTAACCATAAAACCAACTTTACATTCTCTCTCAAAACAACCAGATTTTATTTCTCAAAGCCAAGTTTAATGGATTGCGGCATATTAAGGATTCTCTTTGGCAATCAACTGTAAATAAACTCATACAAACAAAGTATTATGTTCAGTTTCTTCAAAGATTTTTTTTTTACCAAGGAATAAGTATTGTTTATCTTTAACTTATTCTGAAGATAAAAACTCATATAAATTTCTTAAAATAATAAATGAAAAAGGTTTTACTAGTACCAACCAAAGCAATTGAAACTGAAGAGAGAAAATGTCCACTCTAGTCAGAAAGTAACTGAGTGTTCAAAATGAATCTCTGATATTCTAAATGTTATAAAGAAAAAGAATAAAACAAATAAGCACTGCTGACTAAATCTGATTTCTAGCCTATAAAGTGTAAGGGTATCAATCCTGTCCACCTAACAAGAGCTCTGAATTTTAAATTTGAATAGTTTAAGGCTATTTGAGTCCTACCACTTGTTAGGGTCAGGGAAAGCACAAAAACCAGACATATAAAAACCAAACATATAAGTGTTATCTTGCATGAGTATTGTTCAACTCAAAACTTCTAGGTTGTGACATGTACCACCTAAATTTCTATTTTTATTTTTTTTAAATTTCTATCACCCCAAGCACCCCAGTAAAGCCACTAAGACACCAGGGGTTACAGGATGTGGAAGAATTAGGAACAGAAACATTAATAATGAGCAAGAAGTGAAAAGAGTAATCAGGAGGACAGTAGATAGCAATTGACATTGCAAAAGAAATTGATCTTGTCCAAGAACTTAAAATAATTCTTTGCATCTATTTTGAACCATTATCATTTTTGAAGGGAATTATAATTTTAATGCCTACAATACAATATTAGCAAAAAATAAATAAATAAATAAAACACCACTACATCTATTGTCTTATTTAGTATTGATTGATTATTTCCATGGTGTGCTCATCTGTCAAGTTTATCCAATATAGCTCTACATTCATACATTAATCACTAAAAACTACTGTTCAAAAATTAGTTTTCATATACTTCATCCAATTCATACATGTTCTCTTTGAGAGATTTACTTTATGGTGTTAGTTTGGTTGCTTATGTCTTTAACCAATGTTCTTAATATTCTACATCTTTTCGCTTCTTTATACCAATTTCTTCAAATAGTTCCTTGTTGGCCAATCCACTTATTTTGCTTATTAATCTTAATTTTTCTCAAATCTTCTTTAAACATTCTTAAACACTATTTCATCTTGTTCTTGTCTTGCCAATGTTTTAAATTTCCAATGCAGTGTTATTTCTCAATAACCTTACATAATGTTTCTATTTTGAGGTTACAGTTCTTTACAACCTGCAACGACTTTCAGATTTTTTCAATTTAAAAAATAAATATCAATAACTATATTATATTTATTTAAATAACAACGCTAAAGTTGAAAAAGAAATTCTTATAGCACCAAATAAATTACTCTAAATATTTCTGCATATTTTGAAAGTTTTCCATTTTTTTTTTCTGTTGATTAACTAACAGAAAAAAAATGAAATATCCAAGTTAATTGTGAAAACAGTAACATAAAAAATATCACTTCACCCTAAGCAAGGCAATAAAGCTATTAAGATGCAAGTAGTTACCAAGAGTGAAAGAACATGAGAAAAAGAAAACATTAAGGAGAGAGAAAAAGAAACGAATTGGAATTAAAACAATTGACATTGCGTTTACATTTTTGAAGAACAAAATTGGCTGGAAAGCAAGAATCCAAAAAAGAGTTCCATAATTGAGAAATGCAAAAGAAACTGTTATCATAGAACTTATAGTTATATCTAGCCATTTTAACTGTAAAATGATGAGACCTAGCTGCCAATCTAGCACTGCATTTAAATTGGTAATTTAAGACTCGCATCATAAAATCTGATACAGTGTAACATTTCAGAGAGTTCATGCCAATTTATAAAAAAAAAAATTCCTCTTTTCATCAGAAAAAGTAACATCTTTAAATTTAGCTGGATATCTGGGAATATTAAACTGCTTATTATTAATGATTATTACATATAATTTTTGAAATTTTATCTTATTTCTTCATCTCCCTTATTGTTTTTTTTTATCACATTTTTAGTTAATGTATTCTTTGGTTATTAAATAAAATTGCTGATATACGAAATGAGAAGTCAAGTCTCATCGAAAATGACTTTCCTCTTCCAAACTCTGAAAGTTTCATATAACATCTGAAAAATAGATAAACTAAAGACTTACTAAAAAAAAAAAAGATGAAACTAGCTAAAACTGATAGGATATGTTTAATAATAAAAATACTCCACTTCATTTCACAATATGAATGATAATTTTAGGAATTATTCCTATTATATGTTTTGCTATTCAAACCAGCAAGCTCATCTTGGTTGTTATAATCACAATGTTTCAGCTGCTGTACTCTTGGACATTCTTCAGATGTCTGTCTTCACACTAGGGGAACTTTTTGGAATTTTGAACGGAACCCATTATTCAATCCAAGGGCATAGCTTACTCTCAATTCCACTTTCTATGATTTGGGGATATTTTGTATCAGTCTCATTCACCTTTGTCTTGCTTGTTCATTTTTGCCATTGAAACAGAGTATATGACTGTTCAGCACCTCCACACTTAGGGATTGAACTCACAACTACCAGGGAACCAGATATTTTAATCTATTAAGCCATGTCTCTTGCACTTTGTTTCATCCAGCAGGTATCAAAGATTCAAGTTGTGCCTGGACTTTTCTACAACAATTTGTGCCCTTCTGGAATGGATAAATGTTTAGTTGGAATTAACTTCATATCTTTACAGAGGAATGGGTGATGGTTCATTATGTATGCTAGTCCCCCCCCAATTGCCTCCATTTGTATATGACATTGAGTCTATGAGGAATATGTGATAATAATGATAATTTATGTCAGTTAAGTAAATAACTAAAGGAATTTTACTTCAATATTAAAAAAATTTCTTCAGTGGTAAAATGTATTGAAACTGGATTTTTTCACCATCCATAATACAATGATTTATACCCATAACTATCACAGATTGTAATGACTTAGGACAAATCATCTATAAACCTTGTTTTTTATCAACACACCTGCTAAAAGAATAAATTGTTGATTAAAAAATTATAGGATGAACAAGAGAGTGAAGTAGCATTGTTACTGATCTGTTAGAACATTAAACTAGCCAAGGTAACCTAGCACTGGCACACAGAAAAAAAAAATGTAAGCGACCAATAACCTTTGATAATTACTTTCATTTGGCTTTGGCTTGTCACTTTCACCATATTAAAATTGCTTACTAAACAATGAAGGTATTTCTATAATAAGCATTTGAATATAAACAAAATCCATGTCTCAAGAGACCTCTAGCAGTATTAGAGAGCAGATAAAGTTCAGATGGGATGAACAACAAAATGAAATTTTTATTAAGCATTTAACCAATTCCTCTATTGTTCATTTTTGATTAAGTTCCAGAGTTCTGCTCAATTTCATTGAAAGATCTTTTTACTACAGTTATTTTATTGAACTTAGTATTTGTAGAAATAAATTCTGTACAGATTTCTTGCAAGAAGACTAAGGACAAAAAGTTCTTTTTATGATTTCTAAGTCAATATTTACTGATATCAACATACTAACATTTGTGCAAAAGATTTATAAAAAAAAAAAAAAAAAAACTAAGATTATATACTTGCAAACAGCTAAAATTACTACAAAAAAAAAAAAAAAAAAAAAAATAAATCCCAAAATGTAGCAATTTATGTATATAGAAACACTATTAATATTAAGTTGTCACACATGAAATGACATATAAAAAAATCTTTACTTATTCCTGATAATTTTTCTTTCAATATATTGTTACTCATAAGCCCAATGAAAATGATTACAATGAAACAATGTTGAGTAATATTACTGTATGTGTACAAACTGAAACATTCTGCCTCTGAAACATTTTGGAATATCAAGGCAGTTTTTGGTAATGGTATTGTTGAAATCAAAACTGTACAGAGATGGTTTCAGAAATTTTGTTCAGGAGATTATAGTCTTGTAAATAAACCAAGAGGAAAACCACAATCAGTTATCAGACATGATCAATGAATGCTTCAGTTGGCCAAAATCCAAGAACTAGAGTCTGAAAACTTGCATCAGAACTCGAAACATCTTGCATAACCGTTTCTCAGCACCTGAAAGCAATTGGAAAAATAAAGCAACGGGATAGGTTTGTTCCACATGAACTCAAAGAAACCATTGCATTGAGTTGTGCTCTTTGTTGTTTTCCCAAATGGAAAAAAAAAGAAAAAAAAAGAACCATTTTTGCATCGAATCATTACATGCAATGAGAAATTGAAATTTTTGACAAAGAAAGTAGGCCAGTGGTTAGATACAAGTGAATCACCAAAACAATACCCAAAACCTCCACGGCACCCTAAAAAGTTAATAGTTACTGTATGGTGGTCTTCCAAGAGGGTTAATTCATCATTCATTCTTGCCTCAAGAGAAAACAATAACAGCAACCTTGTATTGTGGAGAAATTGAGTGCATGCATAAAAAATTGAACTAGAAACATGCTAGACTTGTGAACAGGGATGACTCAATTTTGCTTCATGACAATGCATGGACACATGCTTCTCAGTCAAGCTGCATAGACTGAATTATGAGATTTTGCCTCCTCCTCCTCCTCCTCCTCCTCCTCCTCCATATTCACCTGATTCACCTCTTCTACTGATTATCACTTATTTAAGCATTTTGCGTTTTTCATATGCAATAAAACATTTTCCAATAAAAAAGAGGTAATCAAAGCATTTGAACTGTTTATCACATCAAAGGATGATAATTTTTTAAAAAATGGGATCAAGAATTTAGAGGTACATTGAAGAATAGTCCTTCATCAACAAGGTGATTATTTCAACTAAATAAATTAGTTATTTAACATTTCAGAATTATTTTATTGATTTCCTATAAAGTGTGTCATTTCATGTGTGACAACCTAATAATAAAAGCTAATAATTATTTAGCTTTATAACTGGAATATTCAACTTTTTTCTTTCTTTTTTTTGGGGGGGGGTTACAAAACCAATGTTGAAAACTGAAAATAAATCTCAGCTGAGAATTATTATTAAATATGTTATGATAAACAAGTGAATCATTTTCAACCTATATGATAGATATAACTTATTTTTATAGAAGACTTTAAACTGAAATGTGTACGAGTTAATAGGTCTCGGTATAAATTACTAAAGGTGTCCTGTCACTGTCAATAAAGTAGATACGCACATGCATAGTGCTGCTTTAAGATAGTGACACAATATCAGTATCAACTGATAAATGAAGCATGAATAACACCTGCCTGAGGAGACATCTCACCAGTATATATTGATACCAAGTGGCTGCAGTAATGATGCCAATTTGGTTAGAAAGTTGGAAAATTAGAAAAACATGAAGGTAAGTTTACCAAAACATCAGCATGTATAAATCAATACTGAAATATATTGGTGATGGTCTCTCACTTGAACAAATTGATATTGGAAACAAGATTAGTCTTTATGAAATAACCATCAGTCACAAGGAAGAGAATATTGCAGTTAGTCAAAATATGCAATTTTCTAACTTGGTAAAATAATGAATATAAAATTGAAAATAGAAATCAGAAAATGACTATAATTGAATCTCAAATAACATATAGGCATATTTCTCATGGATATGAAAGGAAATTATGTGCCCATTGGAATTTATATGTAAACTTACCAGACATTCTAATTTGTCCAGGTATGTCACTGGTGTCCTACTACAGAGATAAGCTATCAGTATTCATTTTCTGTGTCAACCCTGAAGCTTAATTAGTATTGGGTCATGAAAATATTTTATTTTACAAGAACCTAAATCCTTGATAAAAATTTAAAATTTTCCCAGTTTGAAGTTTGGAAATTATGGTAAACCTTCCTACATGAATCAGGCAAGAAACAATGCTTTTATCTACCCTTTTTTTCTAACAAAATACATTAAAGATATTTGATAAATGATACAAAACTGTCCTATAATCTTGCAAATTAGCACTCAAAAGGAGAAATAAATACTTTTAACAGGTCTTTTTTCATCGACAGAAGATCAGAACATGGCTTTTTTTATAAAATGCCTTAAAAAATATGTCATTTCTGCTTATTATATGAGCAGAAAGGCATATATTGCATGATTGAAGCACTTTAAGATAAATAACTAGAAAGTGTTAACTGGGTGAATTAAACATCCAAAGATGTTGGTAGTTTTGTGGGGAGGAGAGAGAAGAAAAGCCTTTTTTTCAGTTTGTCTATACAGAAACATTTTAAGATAAACAAACAGAAAAATAATACAATAATGAAACAGCTGCTGATATTCTAAGCTGTAAACCCAGACTTGATAGAAATGTTGTGTCTTGGTCTGGTACATGTCTCACATAAGCTATTAAGTATTGGGTGGGCATGGGTAAGAAACTGGTTTCAGGATTGTTATTCCTTTCTAGCTCAACCATCAATTACTCCTTTCTAGAGTTTGTAGGAAGATGAAGTAAATTAGCATTTTTTTGGTGGGAAGGGATAGAGAAAAAGAAATGTTGTAAAAGGGAGTGGCTGATGGGTTTCCTAGCAACTGTGCTCCTGCAACCAGACATTCAATGAAAGTAAATGCCCTCAACTAAATGAAGTCTAAAGCAAACAGCAGCAGAAAATTTGCTCTCAAATAAACGAGAAGGAATCAGCAGTCACAGTTAGAAGGTGCAAATTTTCTACCATCCATGGCCACATGCAAATGAAAGATGCTGTGATATTTTTACTGTTCACATAGGGCCATCATATGACCTGAAACAAGCAAGGAATATGGAAGGATTTCTTTCTAATCTTACTGCCCAAAATTTATACATAAAGAAATCTTTCGAGTTCATTTTGCAGTTTTTAAAATATTCAATATTAGATTAAATTTATGAATATAAAATTTATGAACTAAAATAATTACCTGAAAAAGTTATTCATAAATTACTTTTCATTCAAAATGACACTAATAAGAAAAGTCGAAAAATTCATTCATAAATTATATCAATTCTTTTAGGGAGATTATAGGTATGTATATTTCAGTTATATTTTTCGAATGAATGGGTTGGCAAAACACAGAAGGGATTCCCCATAATTTGTGACTAAATTAAAAACTGGGTCAGAAAGAAGACAGGGTGTAGACATATTAGAGAAATGAGAAATAAATGTTTACGCCGTTTTCAGAAGTCATAATTTGAGAAGTAAATGAGAAGACAACTTTCAAAGACAAAGTCATCAGGACAAGGTAACTGGAAGGAATGATGTCATGGTGTGAGAGTTTGAAGCTAAAGCTACTGAAGCATTAAGATAGCAAATAAGTTTTAAAATCATGATTATAATAAATGTGAAACCATAGACAGGAATACAAAAAGCAAAAAGGCATGAATTATATGAAAATGTTAGACATCATGAATGGTATATTTTTACCATTGCTGTTAATACCAAGAATTAGTTTAAGAAGAAAGCCTACCAGTTTTAATATTTTAGAAATAGGTTTTATAATTTCTAATGAAAAATATATGGTAGAACACTTAACTTTATTTAACTTTTATATACAACGTAAAAATGTCTTCAAGTGATTATCTTTTGGGAAAGTTTATGTATTTTTCAGTTGTCATAAGTCAAGATCAAATTACAAAACAAAGCAAACAATGTGGACTGTGTAATGTTATACAAAATACGAAGAAAGGGAAATTATGGCATAATTTACTATGATATCCACTCTGCATAATAGACACGTTATTATCATGTGGAGGTCAATAGTGGAGACAAAATTCTGCTAGGATTGTACATAAGGAAAGCAATAAGAAGCATATGAAGAAACTTTTCATTGTATGTTAAAGAAAGGAATCGGTAAAAGATTAATCCCCCTCCCTCCACCAAAAAAGGGGGGGGGGGCAAAGCATGTTGAGCGAAAAAAAAAAAAAAAAAAAAAAAAAAAAAAGAAAAAGAATGATGACCACAGATGTAAATCCCTCCTAAAAGACAGAACTAGATTTCAAACAAATGGTTCTACTCACATGCAGTTATGGTTGGAAGGACTTTGTACACCACAACTATCTCCTGCTTCTCCTTCAATGATAATGAAGAAGAAGGCTAATGTGAAAGGAGATGTTCTTAATTATTATTGTTTCAAAACCTGTCATCAGAGTTATAATCTCTTCCTTCCTCATTGCTGGGATATCTCCGTGATAGTGAAGCAAGAAGTAGCAGAAGTAGCAGTAGCAGCTGCTTTGCTGTGAGAATGGAAACCTACTGCAGTAGGCATTTACATTTGGGACAGTAGTTGGAGAGAGAGAGAGAGAGAGAGACTGAGACTAAAGCAGTAGCAGCAATCTCATAGAAGAAAAGAGTAGCAAGTAGAAAAGTAATAGTAGTATGAATGCTAACAGTAGAAGGATGTTGGGGAAGAGTCATAAGCAGACAACAGTGTCAGCAATAGATGATAAAAGTAGGGGACAACAATACCTTAATGATATAGGCTTTGGCAGGCGTGAGGGAGAGACACAAAGAAAATGGAGATGTTAATGCTTTTGTTTTAATCCTCTCTCTCTCTCTATGCAAGGTTAAATGGAGTAAGGAGTTATAAGGGTCACAGTGACATCTCTTTAAGAGATTAAGATTTTTTAGCGTTTTAAAAAAGAAAAAAAAAAGAAAAGAAAGATACAGAAACATCAAATTCCTTCAATTTTAAAATATGCACACACACACACACAATATATATATATATATATATATATAAAATTCTGATAATGTGTCCTTGACAGTAGTTAAACCTTTTAGTTTTGTGACACTAACTTTTTCTTGGTTATTCAATATGGTCACATTCTACACCAGTTGTATTTTTGTGGTAAGCCTTGTAGCATTTAACATCCCCTTCTATTGGTTAAATTTACCTGCAAGTGAATATGAGAGCGGAAAAAAAAACGCCCATGTGCTCTTCTGAATTAATTAAACAGTAGAAGAAATAAAAAATATTTAGTTTTTCTTTAGAGTTATTTTTAAATTAACTCTTAATAATTACATAGCCATATATCCAAACTGTTACAAAGTTTATTTTTAAACCTCAGTTTAAAACCTTGAAAATGTCCTAACAAAAATGTTCACAGCTTACCTGTGTTTGAAAATTAGGATTTAATAAGAGAGATACTCAAGAGACAAAACAGAGGTGTTCATAATTATAAATTTGGTTAACTAGAAATAAACTGAGTTTTTGCACTTAGATTTGGTTTTGTTGTAGTTACACATTTCAAATTAAAAATAAAATTTCAAATAGAACTATTGCTGCTGCTATTAATAACAATAATAATAAAAGAGGGTTAGGATTTATTTGGAAGAAATCAAGCAAGATCTTCTTTGATCTTTCAACATTTCTGCAGGAAACATAGTTTCAATGTAGTCTTTGTCAACATCAAATTATTTCATATAAACTGTCAAAAAATAAATCCATTTCTCAAAATAAATTTCTCCAATGACACAAAGAATCAACTAACATGTACTAGCTTAGAAATACAGAGTGGTCCGAAAGACTTGTCACCCCTACCTTTCTTCCAAACTGTAGGAACTGATGTCAACCATCTGAAATAGAAAATTATATTATGTGGAGAGGACAATACTTTTGAACCACCCTGTACATTATATATATATATATATATATATATATATATATATATATAATCAATCTTAGAATAAATACTTACAAACTTCTTTTAGATAAGGGTTGAACAATGTGCACTTTGTATATTATAAGAAAAAAAAACAATTCAGATAACTCAAATCTCCATTCCCCAACATCTTGATGTTTTAAGTTCTTATAAAAATGTTTGGTCATTGTGTAATTCTAAGATTTTCAAGAGGAAAAGCATGGAAAAGCCCTACTTACTATTGGTAAGACATTTCTAAATAACTTATTTCATCAGTAGAAAATTATTTTTTATGGTAAGTAGTGATGGGACAATACTTATATTTTTACCAATTTCGATACAATTCCCAATACTATTCTAAATTTCTGATTCTGATACAATTCCAATACCAACAATGATTAAAATTCATTTTTTTCAGGGCCTACAGTTGGTTTGGCAAATTTAATGAACAAAGTACATTTATTAATAAAACATTTAGTAGAAAAATGAATACAAAAGCTTATGAAATAAAGTTAGTTATGCTTTTTATTTTAAAAATTGGGTAAAAGTCTAAGCAATAAAGAGAACAATTTCTTTATGTAAATCACTTAAGTACCTAGCTACAGTTGACATATTGCTTTACTTTGGTTATCATCAGAAATCTTAAAAAAAACAAAAAAAAAAAAACAACAAACAAACAAACTTCGAAAGTACACATTTCTGCTTGGTATCGGATACACCTGCCAGAATTGGAGTCTGAAAATAATAAATATCATTGGTTAAAATTTAAATTTTTCACTGTTAAATAAAAAAATGTTTCTAGTTTTTAATGTGTATAATTTGTAAAGATTCAACTAATAATGGTTTGCTATTAATTGTAAAATAAAAAAGGTCTTTTTTGTCCACTTTTTAACCTTTAACAAGCAAAGGTACCCTCTAAATATTATGCAATCTCCTTAAAATTTTATACCTAATTCAGAAGGACAGTGAATAAAAAAATAAATGCAAATTTTAACTTTGCTTACAGGCATTTAATAAGAATTAAATATGAATTATCACAGCAACTTAATAAATAAATAATAAAGGATCTTCAATCTAAAAAAATTAATAAGTGTTACTGTCTAAAATAAATTTCTCTTGGCTAAAAAATTTAATAATTTCTAAAGAATCAAAAAGTCTTATTTTTGTTAAAAGAGAAAAAAAGTAAAAGTGCCACAACACACTAAAAACATATCCGTTGATTTTTTTTTAAAGAGATATAAGCAATTTTAGTAAACTTTACAATAATTTTTTTAAAATATTATAATGTTGAAAACTAAATAATGCTCCAACTTGATATATAATATCCAACTTGATCATTTTATAAGGTATGAGATTCAACTATTACAAAGTATAAAAATAAGATTAAAAATGATTAAAATCTTCATAAGGATGAGAACAACTGTAAATGTGTATCTTTTGCATGGGATCATTGGTTTTTTTGTTTTTTTATTAGATTATTAGAAAATTAAATTTTACTAGTTTTATTTTAAAAGTATTGAAACAAATCATGTTAAAAGTGGAAAAAAAAACTATAGTTTAATCACACCAAATAAAAATGAGATAAAAATACTAATTTTTTACTTTTTATATACGTTTACACTATTTACATTGATGAGGACAACAGTCCAAACATTGTTGCCATATTCACAACATTTCAGCTGTTGTATGCTCTGGCCTTCTTCAGGTGATTGGAATCTTGAACTGAATCCTTTATTTCATTCATGGGGTTAGAATGTTCTAGTTCCACATGCCATGCCTCTCCCATATGTCTCAGCTATCTCCTTTTAACTCAACTCCCCAAGTTTTTGTAGCCGGATATTGAACTTACAATTCTTTGGATCAAGTCACTGGATCCAATTAATGCTTTGTATCCACTTGGCCATGTGTCCTTGAGGATATCAGTGTATGAATTTTTGGGACTTATAAACTTAATGTCACAATAACCATTTTTTTTTTTTTTTTTTTTTTTTAAACCAGAGTTCATATTGCAATTTTGTTGTTATTGCTTCCTATAGCTCTCTGTATTACTTACTGGTCCCCATACTGTATTCATTTCTATGCTTGGCTGGCTAAAGGGATCAGTTCAAAATTTCAATCACCTGAAGAAAGTCAGAGCGTACAACAGCTGAAACATTGTAAGTATAGCAACAAAAATGAAGAGAATGGTTCAAACAATGTAAATAGTGTAAATACCTCATCTCAGAAATATAGACAGATATTATTTTTTTATACACTTCGACTTAAACTTGCATCTTGTTTGGCTCCAAATAGGAATACATGAGAAAAAAGTTCAAGATATTTTAAATGCCATAATAATTTAACACAGGAAAGTTTAATTATGCCAAAGAAAAATATTAGTAAAATAAAATTAAATACAATTTTTGACTGTAATTAAATTTTAAGCTTTTTAATACAAACTTTTGTTTGAAAAAGCTTTTTTTTTTTCAAGAAACTTAAAAAAATAAACTTTTATTTGAAGTAAATAAAAGATGAAAATCTGTTTTGAAAGCTATAAAATTTTAAGAAATACACAAATTTTGTAGAAACAAATTTAAAAGGAATGTTTACTTTTTTTAAGTCTTGGTTATTGAAAAGATTTATTTTTGTTCATGTGGTATGTTACATAAACAAAAATAAATTCTTTTCAATAACCGAGATTAAAAGATTTTATCAATTAAACCTATTATAAAAACAAATTGTTGTAATTTAACTGCCTCACCACAAGAAGAAATCAAATGTGACATTGGCGGGAATTCCATACATTCAATTTTTTTTCTTTTTTATAAATTAAAAAAAAAAAAAGAAAGAAAATAAACATTCTCTTAAGAGAGTCTGGCAGAACAACATGAATTCATTTTGTATTTATATTTCATAATTTTGATTATAATTATTAAATTAATAATTTATAATATTAAGTGGATGAATTAATAATGTCTAAATAGAAATTAAAAATAAAATTTTTATTTTGCACTGAAACAGACTTTAAACTAGTGAACTTTATGGAAAGTTTGAGAACTGAGTAGAAACTTGCACTTAAAAAAAAAACACAACTAAAATAAATTTACATCATACTTAGGTATTGATTTTAGTTTTACTGATTGTTTAAAAAAAATCAATAAATATTTATACCTTTTTATTAGTAGTACAAAAAATGGAAAAGTTTTAAACAAAAAGTTAAAAAAAAGAAAAAGATCCACAGAATTATTTTTGAATCAGAAATTAGGTTAAAAATTCTCCGATTCCCCCAAAAGTTCTGATATTTCCGATTCTTGATTCTGATTAATCACCCCATCACTAATTTTAAGTAAAAATTTTCTATCATAAGTGATATAAATTTTTTTTTTACAGTGATCAACTTGCTCTTGCAATTAACATATATTGGAAATTAATATAATTATATCAAACTTTTTAATTCAACTTGTTTGCAAAATACAGACTCACTTTTAGTCAACATTTATTCTGCTGGATACAACAACAATGACTAAAGTTGAAACAGAAAAATTCTTGTACAATTTATACAAGCTGACAATTTTACTTCAGTAAAATACTAAGTTGAAAGAACAAGTGTCAGTGATCATAGTTGTAATTTGAAATATGAAATTTCAGTTGACATTTAATGATTAAATTGTTTAAAGTCCATCAGAGAACAAAACTTATTGATTAAGTTTTCCTTTTGTATTTATTCATAGTTTTTTTATTCATATATATTTTAGTTATATATATTTTTTAACTTTACCCATGTGTGTGTGTGTGTGACACAGGGTGTCCCAAAATAATGTATACACTCTTTGAATCATTATAATTTATTCAATTTATGTATTTTGACTTGTAAATAAGATTAAAACAAGAGAGAGAATACACATTTAAAGAATTTGAGAATAAAATATACAAAAAAACATAGAAAGTTAACTTTAATAAGATAAAAGCTACTTGGGGCAATGGCAGAAAGTTGATATAAGTGCTCAAACTGGTTGCTGTTCTGTTCAATACACTTTTCATATCTTGAAGAAATAGACCTACAAACATCCAGTATCATTTCCTCTGGTATTTGAGCACATTCTTCTTCAATTGCTACTCTCATTTCAGCAATTGTTTCAGGCTTCCTGCTGTAAACTTTGTCTTTTAGAAACCCCCACAAAAAGAAATCTAACGAAGTCAAATCTGGTGATCTAGGTGGGTATTCAACTGTCCCTCTTCTCCCAACCCATCTGTCTTGCATATTTTCATCCATATAAGTTTTCACATCACACACTATATATATATATATATATATATATATATATATATATATATATATATATAGAGAGAGATGATTCCTTGAAAACAATATTTGTATGTTTAAGCGTTGACCCAATGTTTAGTAACATTGAAACACTAGATAATTCATATTATTAACTGCGTAATACAAAAATATTACCCAACTTTTTTAAGCAGTTTTTTTATTTCAGTTCCATAAAATAAAAATAAATTTTAAGCTTAAATCCGTAAAGGTTGAAATGAGAAACAGATGGTTTTTATACAAAATGTATAACAAAAAAAAATTTTGATAAATTATAAAGCATGTGTCTTAAATGACTTTCCTAATTAATGTGAACAGATTTAACCACTTGAATCCAAGTCAGATTTATTGTCTTCTCATTTTGATTTGTTCAAATGGATTTATTGTCTCCTGTCCTTGCCAGACTCGAACAATGAAGATCATTTGTCGTCATGCACAACTAATTATCAGAACTAAAGTATTTTATAGATATACATAGAATATTGTACCATTATATATTGTCAATAAATTCAGAAAGCCAAATAGATTAGAGAAAAATCAGCAAAAAGGGGGAAAAAGAAAAAAAAAAAAAAAAAAAAAAAAAATCAGCAAAGTAAACCACCATTACTCTTTAATAATATAATATTTTGACAAATAATAAATAACTAATAATATTCAATTCCACAAAATAATTGAATTACAATAAAGTATTTGAAGCCAAATAACCTATTCTATCATTGTTTTCATTACAATATTTCAATTGAAATATTTTCGACATACAAGGGTGGACTGAAAAGTTCATAGGCTGACTATGAAGAGTCAAGCTTGAGCTGTGAAATCTTGCATGCATTAATTTCAACTCTTCTTAATAACTGCATTGTTTCTTTTCAGGTAAAATGACATATGACTGTTCAAAGAAGATTTCAAATATAACTAGTAATGACTTCTCTTGAAAATGGACAAAATTTGGCATTGTGGTGTTATCAAAGGGTTTCAGTACCCAAGGACATTCATGCTGATATGGTTACTACATTAAGAGATGATGCTCTAGCCTTATCAACAGCACAAAGTTGGCAGCTGAATTTAGGAGGGGATGGAAGAGTCTTGAAGATTACCCAAGGTCTGGACATCCTGCAACTGCCACCATCGAGGAAAACATTGATAGTGTTCACCATATGGTGACAGATGACTGACTATAAATCAAATAACCAATACCCTGTGAGAGAAGAGAATATTCTGCACAATGAACTTGCCATGACAAAGGTTTCTGCTTGGTGGGTGCAATGTCTTCTGACATCTGATCAAAAGTGCACTAGGCTGATTACAGCTGGTTTCCTTTGATATTTCCTGAATGAGCGCCTTGAGCCAGAGTCAATCCAGGGAAACACCCCTCCTCACCTGCTCCAAAGAAGGTTATGGTTGTTTCATTTGCAGGGAAGGTGATGCCCTCAAGTTTTTTGAATGAAAAAGGCATTGTATTTAAAAAATAAAAAAGGTCACACCATCAATGGAAAGTACTATGCAAACTTGCTGAGGCAGTTACAAAAGGCTATCAAAACCAAATGCTCAGGAAAACTGACAAAAGAGGTCTTGTTTCATCAGGACAAGTCCTTGGTTTCAATGGCTGCTGGGCATTCTCCTAACTTGGCCCCATCTGACTATCATCTCTTCAACATGAAAAAACACTTGGCTGGGAACCAGTATCGCAGTGATAATGACATCATATTAACTGTTGATGACTTTTTTTAACTAACAAGATAAAAGCTTCTTCACCAATGGAATCTAAACACTGCAACACCAATGTAAGAAATGGAATGGCTGCAACGATGACTATGTTGAAAAATGAAGCTCATTTGGTCACATCCATGAGAGTATCTTAGTCAGTCTATGAGCATTTCAGTACTCCCTCCCATAGTTATTCATGTCAACAAGAGGGCAAATTAGGTGGAGAGAAAAAAAAAAAAACAAAAAAAAAAACCACAACCACAAAAAAAAGCAAGGAAAAAAGAGGAGAGAGAGAGAGCGAGCAATGGAGAGAATGATAAAGTAATGAAAGGAGAACAAAGAGAGAGATATGAAAACAAGGAAAAAGCAAGAATAAAATGCTCTCTAATTGAGAAAAATATAAATGGTTTGTAGAGTGAAAATCAGAATATATTGATAAAAATTACAGCTAAGCCAGAAGTGTGAGTGGGTTTAAATTTATGTAATTTTATACATTCAAAGTTAATTCTACTTGTAATTATTTAACACCCAATTTTAAAATATACTTATAAAATTTATGCACAAGCTTAGAGAAAGTATATTTGAATAACAATTTCATGATTTTAAGTGCAGAAAAAAATTACATTTATTTTGAAGAATTCTAATTTGCTTGTTTTACTGACATTTGTCATATACAATCTTTTCTCTAAAGTATGCTTTGTAATCTCAAAGTGAGGAAGCTTATAGAATAAAGTATAAACATAGAAATCAAAAGGAAAAAAAATGGCAAAAACATGACATGTGGAAATGGCACAAGCATATGGAGAGGTCAACCAAGAGCATACAGGATATTAGTCAATGTTATTTGTAACTAAAGTATTCTCTGATTTGTGCAGCAGGAAATGTACTAAGATGCAATATGAAGAAAAGGAAATAAAATGGGATTTCTACTTTTAGCTTGTCAAAAACAATTTTTCATAAAATCATCAGTAAAATTGGCAATATGAAAAATGAAAAGAAAAAACCAGTGACAGGTAATTTCCGTTGATTGAGAGAAAATAGTTTTGAGGCAGAAAGAATTGAAAAAGAAACTGATAAGAGTTTTTCTGAAAAATATTTTTTTTTTAAATATTCAGGTGCAAAATTAAAAGAAAATATTTATGCTTTTGAACATTAAGTGAGAATGAGATTCATTAACATCTTATAATCCTGCTTATAATTCCCTTGATTATCATGACTGTTACATGCTGCCAATACCTCATAAATTATGAACTATTCTATTTGGATGTCATGGAAAGAATGAAAAGATATATCAGAGATTCTACTTGGTTTCATTAAGAAAATGAAAGAAAGACAGGGAAGATAAGTGTTTACAGTCTGTTGCATTGAAATTAAAAAAATTGTCAACTTCAAATCTTTTCATTTGTACACCCTTACTTCTTAAAATAATGACCAGCATTCATATTTAAGATTGTTATTGCAATATTTTGTTAAAGTTGTTAAACTCAAATATGATAGGGGAATTTCTATAGATATTCTATAGTCATAGAACTTGGTATAGGTATATTCACACATATTTCTAGTTGTTTGATAATTGCCTTATCAAATTACACATTAAAGAACTTCAGTGATTATATATATATATATATATATATATATATATATATATATATATATATATATATATATATATATATACTGAAAATATATCATTTTATAATAAAAAGTCTTTGTAGGTAAAGATATTGCACATAGCTAAGTTTGTTTTTCTTTATCTGCCTTAACTATGGAAATAAAAATATAATATAAAGATTTTTAAGAAATTATATTCATTAAATATCTTCATTAAAAAAAATGCAAAATTAAATTGAAAATTACTTTGATTTCACAAAGATTGAACCATGAACATTTTCAGCTTTAGCTAACCAGTTTCCTCAACAAGTCTATTGCAGCTGAAAACATAAAAGTGGGCAAATTCTAGGTCTATTGAAATGTATCACAACCAATGAAATACTAGGCCAATGTACTAAAATATGCTTCATACAAAATAAAATTCCCTATATTGATACTGAAAGCCATAACTGAATCAGGGATTCTTTAGGTTTTCAGTCTGATACTCTATAAACTATTTCAGCTTAAGATTAACAGTTTGGCCCTAACACTTGCTTTTCATGCAATAAACAATGTTCTAATTGTATAAAAATAGTCTTCTTTTCAGAGACATTTAGTAGCCAGCCTTAAAGTCTAGAAACCTATTAAAAGATAAGAACTAAATCCCTTAAAACTTGCATCATTTCCTACTAATATGATAACCAATTTTATTTTTTAGAATAGGTTTTTAAAACATGGATCACAGAGACATCATTAAAATGAATTGTTGAAAAATTCTTAATCACAAAATATCATACAAGACATAAAAACACAGAATTGAAATGAAAATAACAAGTATGTATGGGTTGTTAGATGAAATGTCACCTTTTAATAAATCATAATGTAAGAATAATGTTCTTAATGTCATTTTATGTAAGAACAGTAGCAAACTCATTGCAAGATATTTTGATCAATGAATTTCAACTAAAGATGGAAGCAATATGTACAGTCAAAGAAATGTTTCATTCTTCATAGATCACAATCAGGAATGAGAAAATTGATCAGTAAATTTGCTGTAAGCTAAATGAATTCTAATATCTTAGACTGTTATGAAAACAGAAGTTTTGATCAATGGTATTCTGATTCCAGAAAATGTTTATCTTTTAAAAAATTGTTAGCATAGCTCAATTGGTACAAGTCCACATTTAGATTAAAAAACAGTTCTAAAGAGGTCTTCCTTGATAAACTGTGAAAGATAGACTGAGAAAAACTCTGCAGTAAAAGGAATTTTTAGAGGAGAGACACAGAGAGTGTGTGTGTGTGTGTGTGCGCGCATGTGAAAACTTTACCACTTTCCATACAATAATTTGCTGCTTTAAATAAGCACCAAAAAAACAACAACAAATCTAAGGATTAAAATGAATTTTAAAAATGAAAAAAAAATTCTTGAAGCTTTTATTTTAGTTTTAATTTCAAGCTAATAGATTAAATTTACTATCTCCAATAACCAAAATATTTTTCTGTTTCAAACCAAATTTAAATTGATTGGAATTATTTTTTTAAAGTGCTAAAAATCAGCCATATTGAAAAATCTGTCAACACAGCATAATTGTCTTTATTAAAAAAAAATCCTTCAAAAATGAAATATATATTTCTGAAACTTTATCTGACTTTATCTTAACTGACTTAATATTTAATCTGAAGTAAAACAAATATCACAGAAAAGCTGAGGTGGATGTTGACACATTTATGAATAACTTGAAAATTGTGAAATTTAGGTAAGAGTGAATTACTTGTAAAATTACAATACAAACACAACATGAATGCCATTTTTATATAATTTTACCTGGTAACCTTATTTGAAATATTTTAAACATTCTATTTTATTGAATTTTGGGTACTTTGGATTTATAGTACCAGGATGCTTGTTGAGGAAATGTCAAGTTGCTGAATTGTAGTAATTTGTTCCATTTATGATTAGTAAATAGTTTTTTTTATTTAATAACAATATCACCTAACCTCTTCAAATTAATATAGAATTTTAAGATTTAAAACTTTATAAATTATTATAATTAAAAAACAAAAAAAAAAAAAAAAAAAAATGAAAACAATTCATGTAAAACTTCATTATTTAACAATTTTTTTTCCTTAATATTGTCCATCTGATTCATAAAAGCAATTAAAAGCTTTTCTGCTTAAATAATGTCTTAGTTCTTATGCATTTTTATTTTATGATTTTCTTTAACTGAGGTTTATGTTGAACTTAAAAAAAAAATTGATGATTTAAATTCTTCAAGGCCTTGTCCTTATAATATAAACATTAAGATCTATGAAAATGAATTTCTCAAAATTTTATAAAATTCTATAAGTGGCAGTAAAAAAAAAAAAAAAAAAAAATAATTTCTTTCATTCATGAATAAGCCCTGAAAGTTTCATTAAAATCTGGAAATTATCTGATTTTTGCAAGCACTTCCAAATCAATGTTTTTCACTGAAAAAAAAAAAAAAAAATTCGCTCAAATTTCCCATACTAATTTATGGTCACCCATTGATGCAAGAAAATATAATTCCCACCAAAATTTTGAAGGTTCTAAAAAGGATTTAAAAATATAATTTATATCAATAAAAAATGCTTTCATCTTTCCTCTTAATAACAACAAAGACTTTGATAAGTTTTGGGAAGTTTTTTCTTCACATATGCTCATGTTTTTGAAGATACCCATTTTATATAAATTAAATACAAGATATCTTGCTAGTACAACACTTAATGTCTAATTGCAGTAAACCAGTAAGGTGTTTGTACTTTAATTTTAGAGGCTATAAAATAGTTTAAAACAACAAAGATAAAAGGAAAACAAATCTTTTTTATGTGCGTGTCTCCTCAGGATGTAGGCAATCTTGGCTCTCCCCAACTTCCTGTACCTTGTAGCTTTTAATAAACTTTGTTTTACTTTTATTTCTTCTAATCCCTGTTCTACCATTCATTTACTTGAATTCATTAAGTATGTTATATGTGGTTTTCCTCTGTCCCTCTATCCTGTGAGTATCAGACTTTCCAAGTCCTTCCTCATTATGTGCCCCAGAAACCTCATCTGTCTCTTCTTGATGTTAAATATTAGTTTCCTTTTTGTTTCCATTTTCTCCAAAATTGTTGTTGCTCACATGTTCAGTCCACAGTATCCCCAGCATCCATCTGTAGAACCACATTTCTGTCACTTCAAGTCTCCTCTTCATCTTTGAGATCACCCAGCACTCACTGCCATACAAGAGAGCAGATATCACGTAGCAATTTAATACTCTTTTCCTAGTGAAATTTTTCTATTACTTAGTACTTTCCTTAGCTTTTGAAATGCTTCCTTGGTCATCCCAATATGCCTTTGGATTTCAGTATCACACTTTCCATCCTCTGTTAAAACATTTCCCAGATATTCAAATTTCTGCACTTATTTGAGTTTGGTATCTCTGATTTGGGCTCATCCTTTTTCTAAGAATCATGCATTCTGTCTTCTTGTAGTTGATGTTTAATCCTTTCTTATCACTTTCCTTATGTCAGTTATCAACACTGTTGATCTGCATACTTTATATTGCTAAGATTGTGGCCACCAATAATGAATCCTGGTAGGACTTCTATTTCTCTCAGAACTGCTTCGCTGTATAGGGTGAATAAGTCCAGTGAGAAGATGCATCCTTGTCTTACACACCTTTCTATTTTTGCATATCTGCTAAACTCATTTTCTATCCATATGCAGGCATTTTGCTGCCAGTATAGGTTCTTGATTATTCTAATATTCTTCCCAAATATATCAAGGTTACTGAACAGTTCCAATAGATTTTTGTGGTGTACTTTATCAAATGCCATTGCATAATCTATAAAACACAAGTACACATCTTTCTGACAACATTCAGATCATAAATATTGCATTCCTTGATCCAGTGTCTTTGACGAACCCGCACGGTTCTTGTACTATTTTTGGTCTGATTCTGATGCATGCTCTATTCATCAGAATTTGTATAAGTTTTGTTACATGGCTCATTAAGCTGATTCTCCAATGGAGTTCAAATTCACTTGCACCTGGCTTCTTAGGCAGTGCTATGAAAATAGATCTACTTAAGTATATTACCACTATTGGAGATTTCATTTATTATTTCTGTGATCTTGTCTTCTCCAGCATTTCTACAATTTCATCTGGACCTGCCACTTCTGTTCAATTTAGTCAGTGCAGATTCCTCTTCAGATTTTAATATTTCTGGTCTATCAATATTTCTGTGTAATGCTGTGGACTTTATGCATCCTGTTGATGAGCATGCTTTTCATCCTGTTAGTTCTCTTATTTTTTATGCATGTCTACTTTATTTGTAATACTCATTCTTTCAATTTCTGCACATTTTTCATTAAGCCATTCCTCTTTGGCCTGCTTGCATTTGTTCTTTATTTCTTTGTGTAGTGTCCTATATTTTGTTGTGTGTCTTGGCATAGTGTTTTTTTATCTTTTTTTTTTTTTTTAAAATTATTAACAGAATTGTTCTTAAGAATGGGGATTTTGATCACGAGGAAAAAGACATTACTTGTTTTCAATGAGAGAAAGAAAGGAAGATAGAAGTGTTTAATGTCTCATGTCAATACCTCATAAATAATGCATTATTCCGTTTTGTTTTTTTGGAAAGAGGGGAAAGACTACTTGCTTTCAGTGAAAGAAAGAACGTAAATTTTAAACCATTGTTTCAGAGAAATGGAAAAAAATTGTCAATTACAAATCTTTTCATTTATACCCACTTATTAAAATAACCAGCATTTATAATTGTTATTGCAATATTTTGTTAGAATTGTTAAACTCAAATACTGAATGATTCAATAGGGGAATTTCTACAAATATTTTATTGTCATAGAACTCGCCATAAGCTTACTCAATCATTAACTTAAGAATTAAGATTTATCAGAATATTAATACAAAAAACAAAATTTTCATGGGTTAAAACTAGTATGAATAAATTAGTCTAAGAAGATTTTTAGCATCTAACCAAAGTTTGTCTTATATAGGTGTCTCAAAAATTGGACACCCGAGTAAAAAAAAAAAAAGCCTTTTTATTATTTAAAAAGGTCATTTTTTTTTTTTTTTCTATTTATCAAGTCAGGTCTGTCAGATAATTTTTTTCAAAATCAGGCTAAATTATAGTTATTCCACATAAACACATGGTCGCATAATTATAAGTCAAAATTTCTAACCTTTTTGTGCATATGTCCATGCATTAGTGTATGAATATGAATGTCACCTTCTCTATTTATCATTTTGTGAAACCTCTGACATCAAACATTTTGTCATAGTTATTCATTCCCTATTTCTCATCTGGCCAAATTGTAACAACCCACTCACATACACCTTATTAACCACCTTCCCAACCACCATCACTCAGGTAGAATTTTCAGCTTGACCGTTTTTCTTACTTCATTTTCCATTCCAATGAACAGAAAAATGAATTCAAAGTAAAGATTTAAAGCTATGAAGTTGAAACCCCCCCAAAAAAAAATTCTTTGAAAAAACAAACTAAATATCATTTGGGATTTTTAAAGATTATTTCTGATAATTCAACTAGAAATCTGTTTAAATCAGGCATTCTGGGGCTCTCTAAACACTTCCCTTAAATTAATAGCCATGTCAGATTTTTTTTTTCTTCATGTAACATTCTTATGAAGACTTTCAGCAAAATTTATTTAAGTCAATATTTTAGAGTATGAAGTTAAAACTAAAACATAAAAAAGCAGTAAATTAAAACAAATTGAGATTATTTTATTCTGACTTTGGGTCCTACTGAAGTCAAAGAATAACAATGTGTGCATAAAGATTTTTGTTACTTTGAAACAGACTTGGCCATTGTAGTATTATATATATATATATATATATATATACATATACACACACATGCACATATACAACTACTAGCAGTATAACCCATTTTCAACTGGTTGTTTCATTACTGGGAAATTTTGCTGTTCAATTGGAGCAGTGTAAATTTAAAGTCAGCCCACCTGGAAATCAATATTAGTAACAATTGGGTGCAACTGAGGCACATCCCCAGATAGGGGGTTAACAATTTGAAGGGGGGGGCTAAAAAGGGCCATTTTTGCATTCTCAATTTTGCAAGGAAGAAACCTCTTCCATGGACCATCATAAGAACATATAATTTTTTTTATAATTCTAATAATCTTTTGTGTTAGATTTCAACTCTCTAAATTGATTGTATGCTGTTTTTTGCAGATATTAAATTTTGCCTTTGATTTTTGCGTAAAGTGTAAAAAGTCGTTTTTTTTTTTATTTTTCACCTTCAAGGTTGTAATTTTTTCCAACCAATTTGGACTCAAAACCAGCACTGAAGAATTATCTATCAAACAAAAAAATTTCATCAAAATCGGATGAAAACTGTGGAAACACATAAACAATATCTGATCACACACACGTTTTGAGAATTATAGATATATATATTTATTCTGAAAGGTCAAACTAAGAAATGAAAGTATTTTTAAACAGGCATGTCAAACTAAGAGCCACATGATCACATATGTGTTGTCATGAGGGTCACACACAACCAATTGTGCACATTACAACTAACTGGAGTCATTTATTACAGAATATTTTTGTTACTTAAATTTAGAATCACACAACAGGCAAACAAATGTTTTAGTAGGATTCATGTATATGTTAAAGTAATAGGAAAAAAATCTAATTTTTCAAAATTGATAGCATGGAATCTGAAAAATTACTGGTACATTTAAACTGCAGCTGACAGTAAAAAGAGATAAAGCAATTTTGATAATGCCTCTAAAAGCTTCTGAAATTTTGAAAGTTTTGTTTACAACTGTAAATGAGCTGCCATATGGTGTGATGGCTGGTGGCTACAGAAAATTTGTTCCCGTGCAAGTTCCTTAACCACCAAGAATATTGAATATTTGCTACAATTTTTTAAATAATAGCTTAGTACTGTACTAACTTAAAGTTTACTTACATTATTTACATTATTAAAATTGTTATCCTCATCTTTATTGCCATATTCACACCGCTTTGGCCGTTGTACGCTCTGGCCTTCAGGTGATTGGAATTTTGAACCAAGCTCATTTTGTCCACCAGGATAGATTGTTCTAGTTCCATGTGCCATGCCTCTTCCAGATATCTCGGTTATTTCCCTTTGACTCAACTCCCCAAGTTTTTGGTTCACCACTGCTGTAACCTGGTATTGAATTCACAACACTTTGGGTCTAGTCACTGGATTTAACCAACACCTTTATTCTGGGCCATGTGTCCTTGAAGACATCTGTGTATGAATTTCTGGGACTTATAAACCTAATGTTCCAGCAACCAGTTTTTTGTTTGTTTTTAACCAATGGTTGTATTGCAAGTTTTCTATTATTATTGCAATTTTATTTGTTGTTATTCATTGCTTTTTCTCTAGCACTCCTTATTACTGGTTCCCATATTGTATTCATTTCTGTACTTAGTTGGGTCAGAAGATTTTTGTGGCATAGCATATGTGCTGATTCCTTAAATTTTTGTATTTTACCAGTGATGTTCTGCTATTTCAACCTCCTCCCACAGGAGGTGGAGATCTCCCTTTTCCCTCCATATGTGTTCAGCTACACCTGATTTTTCTATTACCCCTTGTGTTACCACTTTACAATGTTCTTGCAGTTTTGTTTAAAGTGGGTAGCCTGTTTCTCCTTTATATTTCTACAATGGCCAAAACATTATGAATATGGCAATGAAGATAACATTCTGAATAATGTAAATTATCTAAGTAATCATAATACCCCATCTCAGAGATATAGACAGACAACTTATGTCTATAATATTAAAATTATTTTAAATAAATTTATGCACTAAATGTTATTCTTACTTGGTATTCTATTAAAATAAATCAAAATGTAAAAAAACACGGAGATTTATTTTCTTAAATACTGTAATTTCTAAATTATAAAAACTGCAATTTTGGCCATTAAATGACCAAATTAGCATCCTTTGTGCAAGCCACATGTGTGCTTGTAAAGGGCTGCATGCAACCCCACATTTTTAACATGCCTTCTTTTAAAGATTATTATAATATATATATATATATATATATATATATATATATACACACACACACACACACACAGACAAACATTATTGAATACATTAATGAATTTGACAAAGCAATCAGATCTGTAATAATCGATTTCACATTCTTCACTGCCATGTCTTTGTCCTTGAACCTCCCAGCTGGCTCGTTGAAATGTCACTGTCTGCAATACTTGTTACCCCCAAAGAAAAAAATCTGCCTGATTTTATGTGTGCTTCAATTAGTTATGCAGATTTTTTCACACCCAGCTACAGGCATTTAATTAGTCCTAAGGCACTAGGTAATTTACATGATCGTGTATGGCACAGACAATTTTGTGCCTCTTTCATCAGGGAGATAGGCCAAGGCTAAGGTCATTACTCTCCCCACTCTCTCATATATATATATATATATATATATATATATATATATATATAGATCTCTTAGTATATAATCCAGGTGAATCCTAGTAATATCAAATATTAAAACTGATCTACAGAGAACTCAATGTATTTCTTATAACAGAGCATATATATTTTTACAGCAAAAATACAAAATTACCTCATGTGGATATAGTTTATTCCAGATTGGTATAACAATGCCAATCTTCATCAGCCCTGAATGCCTTTTAGAATGTCTGTCTGGACTTGAATTTATGTTAGATAGCAGTCCTACTCAGAGAGATGCTTTGTTTTTTTATAAGGAGCTTGTATTGGTAACAAGAGGAGGTTGTAAGGTATCTCTTTAAGGGGAAGTGGCTTGAGGTCAGAGTTTATTTATGGCTCTAGCCTTTAGTTGTATGCCAATGAATTTCAGTTCCAGTTATGAGATGCTACTCTATGCCAACAACCATTCTGTTTTACTAGAATTTACAGTAAATGGTATTTAGACAATAAGGGTTTAATATTATTAATATGTGATGGGGGAATTTAAATATAAAACAAATTAAAATTAAGATAAATTAGTTGAGTGATAGATTTATAATTCTGTGAGTAACACTGAAACATTCAATGGAATAAATTATGGTGTACAACGTACATACATATGTATTTTCTGAAAGGTCAAACTAAGAAATGAAAATACTTGTAAATATTAATGGTCCAAGAAAAAAGAAATTGATCTTTCTTAAACACTGTCATCATAAAGAGAAAATTAATCTTTTAAAATCTTACATCCTTGGATATATGAAATTCAAATTCTTACAAATCAACAAGATGAAGATTTAAAGGTAGTTCAGACATATTAAAGTCCTAAAGACCAACTTAAAAGAAAAATAAAGCTGAAATCTAACATGTAAAATGTGCTTAAGAAGCAAGTAAATCTGTAAACGCCAAAAATAAAAATATTTTTTTTTGTCAAACATCAAATTCTCAAACAAATCACACTAGCAAATTAATTTTGTTAAATAATAATTTGTAGATATTGATATAAATCCAGTGAATTTCATTATCATTATGATGTTTAACTATAAATGAATTTGACAAAGCAATCAGATCTTTTATTCTATCTACAAACGGTCAAATTATAGTTTCCTTCATAAGAACCTCAAAATCACCAATAAAAAAGCCATGGAAAGTAAATATAACCAGTCTTTGGCAAAGAGATGAAATGAACAGCAGATTATAAATGTCAACAAGATAAAAGCCTGTAGCATTATTGTAGGCTTGTAATAGCATTGCAAACATGAAAGGTTTGAACAGCAATCACAATAGTTAGAGAGTGGCCAGTGCTGCCAGCCTAAGAAGAAGAATGAACAAGATCCTCAACAGGGAAGCAGCAGCAGATCAATCTTTCCAACCATTCCTATAAAATTCTGAAGATTTACAAGTGCATAGAAATCAATAGGTCAGCATCAGACTTGACTGAAAATCTGTGCAATATTGCAGAAAATCTCATAAAAAGAAGAATTAAACTTTGTATGACAGTTGTATCAGAAAAAAAAAAAAAAAAAGCTTAACATTGTGTTCTATTTTTGGATTCAAGAAAAAGGGGTGCTCAGTGGATAAAAGAGAATGGCATACTCAAGAAAAATATGCTTGTTAAGAAGCACTTTTAACATTACACAAGATGCCTAAACCAACTTTTGAAAAAAATAAATAAAAATAAAGATAATTCATTCTTTTAAACATTGAAAGCTAAAAGGAAGACAAGCAGAATATGCTATTAAGTAAAGTGCCAATGCTCAAAAACATTCTCAAAACTTCTCTTTTGATTGTTATAATATTGGCATAAAATCAAAAATCTCAATTTTGGATGTTGGTATAGAAAACTCAAAAGCAAGAGAACCAAATTTATAACTTTATATTAAAGCAAAATGTTTGTCTCTAATCAATTTTAAGATAATCCAAAAATTTGAACATCAAGTTAAAGAGAAAACTGATTTTTTTTTTAATTTTTTCTTAAATAAAATCATCTTAAACATTCAATATGCAGTCACTTCAGATTCATTTTCTTGATTCCACTGGAATTAGCTTTTGTCTTTTATAGATACTTTGCTTTATGGCCAAATACAATTTAAGTACTAGTAGTAGTAGTTTTAATAATCATTTTATAAATGTTTCCTATCACAATTTAGTAGATATTTAAAAAACAAAATAAGGCTTCTCCATAAAAGCAAACCAAAAATATGTGAATGCATTTTTTTCAGTTTTTGTGTCAGGGTTTCAAAATGAAGCCTATAATTTGTTTTTATATAAACAAATCCTGAGAATATATTATATCCATCTATTCTAAAATATTAAGTAATTATACTGATTTAAAAAATATACTGATTTTTTTCATTTTCTTTTTTAATTACAACACAAATTTCAGAGGTGATATTAATTACAATGGAAGACATTTCTTTATGGAAAATATTTCCCTTGATAAGCAGAACTTATTTTCTCAAAATAGTTTTCATTTTTAATTTGATTGCTCTAAAAATGACAAATGTTTTGTCTTCCATATAGTGCTTTTCTTGTAGAGAATAACATTAGTGGTAAGAGAAGAGAAGCAAGCAAAATTATTTTACATGTGTAGAAAGTACTGCATTCCTGAATCATGACATTTATGGAATGCTCTAAACTCACATGCAGAATCAGCAAACTCTCATATTGGATAGATTGGCAGATACAAATGTTGCTTTTTAACAAAAGCAGACATTTACTCAAGGAGTTTAAAAAATATTACTTAACTACTCCAATGAACAAGCATATTAATTAAAAGCTTGACTAAAGATTTTTATTAAGAGAATCATTTTAGTATATATAAACTTTTTCTACTCTTCATTTACAGGAGTGTTTAATAGGTCTAGAAGGAAATAAAAAGCAAGCACTCATTCCTCAGTTCACATAAGAACACATTCTAAGTGTACTTTAAGCATATTTTCAGGCAATATGGAAACTGACATACAGTCAAATCTTTCTTTTCAGTAAGATCTGTCAGGCAAATTTGTAAATGTTCAAACAACATAGCAAAATTAGCTTAACAAGTCTATAGAATAATAAATGCATGAAGACAAAATTTAAAAGTTCTTGTTAAAAATTTATCATTTGTTTTTTCAATTTAAAAGTAATGTTAAAAACAGTTCATGTTATTTTTCTACATTTTTTTTTTAATAAACAGACAGGATAAACTTGTATAGACATTTTCATTTTGCATGTATATGCATCTGTAACTGGTTTGAATATTCACATGGTTATAAGTGCACACTCAATAATATTTATACATTCTTAGAGTGAGCATCAAATCAAAAGACAAATATTTTGTTGAAGAATAATTAAAATGTTAATCTGTTGGAGGAAAAACAAAGCTTACCAGTTTGTATTTGGCAGATCACTTTCATGAACATTTGCCAACTATGTCCAAGACTTTTAATAATATTTTACATTTCATTATTTTATTGAGAGTTACAAACATTTCGATCACATCACTTTAAGAAGTTAAAAATGCATCCTTTTCAGAGATAAAATAGGCAGTGACCACAAATTGTTCTGGACAAATACAATCATTCTTTCTTTCCTGCACAAGTTTATAAATTGATTGTTCATTAAGGCAATACATACATGGTTGCAATGAAACACTATTCTATTAGTAACACTTTATTTCCCTATTTCCTGACCACTGAAAATACTTTCTCCCTTATTTTGAATTCAAACAGAAACCAAGCACCAAAATATTCTAAAACAAATTTTGCCAACAAATTTTAATGTTTAATTGTCAAATTTCACATAATCCCAAACTATGAGGATAGTGAAAAGAAACCTTTAAAAAGAAAAAAGAAGGAAAGAAACAATGTGATTAATTTTTTAGAACCTATTGAATATTACTAATGTGAAGTGAGAGGTATGTTGAAGTAGCAGTCAACAATAAAGTCTGAAACTTTACCTATATCTACTGGATTCAAAAGTAGTTAGTTGGGCACATAAAGTATTGCTCGATTTATTGTTTTATTTCTACTCCACCATGACCTGAGTTTTTTTTGTTTTTTTTTTTTCTTACAAGATGTAATCATTAGAGCGAATCAAAATTTTGACATATTTAATGAATCCTAATCTACCCACCACCACCCAAGAGTAAAATAGCAGGGTAGACTGGGCCATCTATTACAAGTTAAATAAAGAGTTATACACAGAAAATACATTCCAGGACTGCTTTAATTGTTTCTCTATCAAGACAAGCATTTAAAACTATTTTAATTTAGAACACTTTGTACAGATTTTGTGTTTCGGGGGGCAAGATCTTCATGATTGTTGTGCTATAAAAATGCAAAGAAGATTGACCCTAACTAAAATAAAATGTCATCTGTTTTCTTGGTGGTAAACAAAATGATACATACTCTTAAAAGTAAGAGTTTTAACTTTCATTCAAATCCAAATTTGCTTTCTATATTATAAAAAGATGTGAAAAGCAATACTTAAAATATGCCAATGATGATAGGCAATATTGAAGTATTAAATATTTTTTAAATATGTAAACATTCTTTGAACAGTTAAATTATTCTAAATTTCTTTACAAGTATGAATAAACATGGATAAACTAAAACCATCATTAGCAACAGTTTTTGTCTTTTTTATGAATGAAATAATTTGACAAGTAGAGCATAGAAAATTTGGAAAGTAAATAATAATCCAGTTGAAAAATATTGTAAAAGGAAATATTTCATCAGTTAAGAATCATTAGGTTGGGTATTTGGTTTGGAAATTGCTAAATGCAATACTGAAAGGTAAGAAGAAGTGGAAATAAGAGAGAGGCTTGTTAGGAGTGTAGTGGGATAGAGTGCTACAGGAAAGCTAAGAATTTAGACAAGAGAGAAATTTCTGATGAAGTTGGGATTAGTAAGCAGACCTCTTGAAAAGTAATAACAGTGAATGAAAGGGAAAGAAAACACATTTACAAACAATTAGTCATAATCAATTAAGCAAAAAGGAAATGGTCTGAAATGATCAAGTACAATTGGAAATAATTGACTGGCATGTAATTACTTTTTAGAAATAGGAAAGAGAGAAATATATTCTCAGAAATTTCTGTATAAAAGTTGCCATTGACTAATCTTAGTTTGACACAAGGCTACAAGTATAAAGCAACTTGTGGTAGAATTAAACTTAATTGATCAACTAGAATATCTCACTAACCATTACATCATCCCAAATTTAAAAGTTAACAGGAGTTAACCGATGAAGAAATTTATGTACTTTAATGTATTTACACAAAAATAGAACATATCAATTTAATCTATGTCAAACTAGTCAGAAAGTGAAAATCAAAACAATAAACACTTGACACAGACTATAATAAAAAGAAAAATAGATAATTATACAAGGTCATCTAATTCACCTTTTATGTATAATTCATAAGTAACTAACATTTATTGGAGCAATTTTTAAAAGTAATTAAGAAAATTTCAGTTTGAATTTCTGGGATGAGGAGTTATTTACATGTAGACTATTGTCTTTATATTTGCTGGTGTTATCACGTTTCAGCCATTGTGCTCTCTGGCCTTCATCAGAATATGTCGATCAATTATGGGCAATATCCTAATGGATCAAAGTGTTGGTTTGTGAATTTGATGACATAGTAATTGTGAGTTCAATCTCTGTGTACTTGGACTCAATAACTGAGCAGTACTGAAATAAGAACTAGACGAGATATCCATAGACAGTGAAATTTACCCCCTCATTGATTAAATAAAGGATTCAGTTCAAAATTCCTTGTGAGTTACCTGGATCAACAAGCACCTGACAGAGCCCAGAGGGCACAACAGCTAAAATGTTGTGATAACAACAATGATGAGGACAATTGTCTATATGTAAATAATAATTAAGAAAAATAGTTCATCAGAATTCTACTTTTACAACAAATGAAAACAGTTTAATTTTAGTATGTCTGAAACCAAATCTTAATTTTTGCCCAATTTTAAAACAAGAAATATTGTTGCTGATGATAATCATGTTGATTTAAAATATAAATAAAATAGCATAGTACCCATAAAAATGGTTTTATTTACATGCAGATCAGCAATTATGCCTAGGATCACAATATTTGTGAAAAGAGTGTTACGCACACAGCTTTGCATAAGTAGTCAAACCCACTCCTGAACTTCTCCACAATTTGTAGTGTTACCAACTGGAATTCAAATTGACTTACATTTTTTACCATTTGAGCAACGCAAAAAGCACACTGCTTTCAAGGTAAAATATATTTTATTGTAACACAGACAATAATTAAGACAAGTTACTTTTTGGATGCATACATATTCTGCACCCTACTCTAAGTCAATACACTACAATTACAGCTGCAAACCTTTTGGGGTATATGTCTACCACCTTTTTGCATCTAGAGACTGACATTTTTGCCCATTCTTCTTTGTAAATCACTTCAAGCTTAGTCAGATTGTTGTCCAAAGATGGTCTTCATCCTATCTTCAAGCCTTGCCACAGATTCTCAATTAGATTTTGGACTGACTGAGCTATTCTAACACATTAGTATGCTTTGATCTAAACCATTCCATTGTAGCTCTGGCTGTATGATTAGAGTCATTGTACTATTGGAAAGTCAAGCTTCCCGCCCCAAGTCTTTTGCAAGTTGAATTTTGGTCTCATCTGGTCAGAGCACCTTCTTCCACATATTTGCCATGTCTCCCACAATGCCTGTAGAAAAATGTAAGTAGAACTTGTCATGGCTTTCTTTCAGTAATCTTGCCACTCTTCCATAAAGGCAAGATTTGTGGTGTGCACGACAAATAGTTGTCTGTAGAACCTTGCAGCTCCTTCAGACTTACCACGGGCCTGTTTGCTTCTCTGATTAATGTTCTCCTTGCCTAGCCTATCAGTTTAGGTGGATAGTTTTGTTTTCATTTTTGAATGACTGATTTAATAGTGCTCCATGAGATGTTCTAAACATGGGATATTTTTATTTTAATAACCTAATCCTTTTTTATACTTCTCCACCACTTTATCCCTAACCGATATTTATGATGCCATTTGTTTAATAATGTTCTCTAACTCTGACACATTCACAGAGCAGGTGTATTTAAAGTGGAGAGTGCACACTTTTGGTTGTACTGGATTTTACTTAGGGGTTTCACAGCCCGGGGAGGGGGGGGTTGTTGAAGAGATGGATATTTGTAAATAATTTTGAAAACCATGTAATATTTTCCTCCCTATTGTAAAAGGGATGCACTATTTTAAGATGGTTCATTATATAAAATGTGTGTGTGTGTGTGTGTGTGTGTGTGTGTGTGTGTGAGAGAGAGAGAGAGAAAAGTACAAATAAACCAGAATAATATATTATACAGAATATCTTTATACTTTAAAAGAATTCAATTTATCTTACTCAGAGTATGAAAGTTAAAAAGCACAGCAGTTAATTCCAAGATAACCAATTCTATTAATATACAACCATCATGTAACCATATATGATGCTATTAAGATGAGAAAACATCCACTTTATTAAACCTGAAAATATGAGTCATTACAATTTTAAGCAACAGAAACAGTGCTAAGAGAAAAAGACAAATGACATGAATGAGGATTAAAAAGAAATAGTTATGAATACCCAATTAACAATTATTAACATCCCATCAAAAGCCTTTCATGCAAAACAAAATTATTTTTTAAATACTATTTCAAGTTTACATTGCATATATATTGAATCATAGCAGAGAAGTTATGAAAATAAATTGGAATAAACTGAATTGTAAGAAATAAGCAAATAGAAAAAAAAAAGTAATTTGTCTTTTCACAGTATAAAAATAGAATAAATATTTTGTTAACCAGCATTGATAAATCAGACATTTCCATATTATCAGTTGATAGGATCATGTAAATATATTCAACATTTACAACAATATATACAAGAGAATCATTATATATATAAGTGGACACTGAGGTCACTATCAAGTGGCAACAGTGTTTAAAATTAATAGAAGAAATCTTCAGTTAGTAAAAAAAAAAAAAAAAAAAAAAAAAACTTTTGTTAAACAATTTATATACTGTATATCACATTAGCCATTTTTAATGCTACACAAGTTTTAGCAAACTAATGAAGAGATTCACAAAAACATTTACATTAATAAAATGTAAGATATTTCACATGACATGTATAAATTAGTCAACTATATACCACACTCCAAGGAACATGGACTTCAAACAAGAAACTGAAAACAGTATCATTGTAATGACTAAGTTATAAAGACAATATTAATGTGAAATGTATTTTGCATCTTGTGAAACTAAATTTTAGAAGTCATTCATCCACTGTTTTGAGTTGTTGCATTTACCCAAATGAAAGACAAGAATGCTATTTCAGATGCTGCACAAAATTCATATTTGTTAAATTGCCATCCGCCAATGTAAAACTTCTGTCATCTTAAGAACATCTGAAACTTTCTATAGCCCACATATACTTCAGAACATCACACCACTTCTACCTGTTTGATGTGTCAACCTGTAAGGAAAGTTTCCACCAATAGCTACAAAACCTTTGTTCTATCTTACTGGAACATTAAGGAATTCTTTGGTAAAAAACAGTTTTGAAATTTTATAATATATATATATATATATATATATATATATATATATGTATATATATATGTATGTATATATATATGTATGTATATATATATATATGTATGTATATATATGTATGTATATATATGTATGTATATATATGTATATATATGTATATATATGTATGTATATATATGTATGTATGTATGTATGTATGTATGTATGTGTGTGTGTGTGTGTATCCTGTTGGCCATTTCATTTGGTTTTCTTTATGAATGGCTTCTAAAGGAGGTCTAGTGATTTTTCTCACTTGATTTAGGATCAGAGACACTTTTTTGCTTTTAAACACTTCCTTTTAATGTGAGATGCAGTGAAAATAGCATAGATAAAACATTTTAATACAAATCTCCAGCTTCTTTTATCACACCAGCATTTCTCATATCAATGTTTTCTGCAAATGATAACCTATTTACGCAGTAAATCTTTGTCATTTACCATCTTAGATAAGCTCATTCAACCACAAGCAAACTTAATAAAATACAACAATACAACATCCAAAATAAAGTAGCCTCTCTGTAAATAACTGTTTCCTGTACCAACTTGCACTTTATGACTGGTAAGCATTAATATAAGAACATCATTGTGATTTGACTCCTCACACGCTTAGATTCAATCTGTCAGCTTCATCTGCTTCACAGTTCATGTTGATTATACAGTCAAGGAAACAAATTCTTATTAAGACAAGGAAATCCTTCAAGCTTTTGTCCTTCAAAGTGAAACAGTTGAGTAGTTCTATTTAAAAAAAAAACAACGGAATCTTAACGGAGATCAAGAAATTTTATGTGAATGCCTTAAAACTAAAACAATGAATTCAACTGTTTACAGATGTAACAAGTTGATAATATCAAAAGCTAATCTAACTGAAAAGTTATTCATAGTGCAAATTAAGCTACATCATTAATCTTTATTTAATTATGGCAATCAAAACCTAAATCATTTAACCTCTTTGAACATCAGTTGATTTATTTCTAATAAAACTCAGTGTTGTTTTGTCAATGACCAGAACCAAATACATAACTTAGTATAGATTGCATCTTTAGTAATCAAAAACCAATATCCTTCAGTTAATGGAGGGAGGGTAGGGAGGGAGGCAGATGAAGGGAAAAAAAAAAACTAAGCTAGGTTCATTTAAAGATGACTTTGTACTATCAAATATTTCAGTTAAAAGCAAACCTAACAATAGGTCTCTGAAAATATGCTTTCTCATCTCTTAGAGTCTCAAAGTATCTCCAGACACACAATATCAAATTGTGCAACAAAGTTCCACTTTTCAATTGTATCTTGTTTACAATGTATCCTTCTAAAAGTTATATTAAGGAGTTGAACAAAAAAAAAAAATATCATAAAATAGCCTATATTTCCTAAATAGCTTATATGACAAGATATTTATTTTATTGATAAAATTCCATTAATAATAAAACATGCCACCAAAAAGTAAACAATAAACAGATTTATCTCAGATGTTAATAATCAAAACGTAATCAAAAATACCCCCCCCCCGATTATTTAAGCTAATTTGTAAATTAGCTTAAATAATGGGGGGGGGTATTTTTTTATAAAAAAAATGAAAAGGACATTTTAAAGGAATATATAAATATATACAAAGAATAAGAGCGAAGATAAGAAAAAAACTTACTCACCACCATAAAGTGGGGGATTGAAAACTTTAACAGAAAAAAAAAAAAAAAAAAAAAAAAGTGTTATTGTTTCTGACTCTTCAGAGCCAATTGAGAATAAAATATAAAGGTGCATAACAACCAAAAAAAGTGAAGAAAACAATTACTGTGGTAGTGATACTCTGGCAGCATTTTTTCTTTAGTTTTGTGCACAGGTTTTGTTTTCTATTGGGTCTGAAGGGTGAGGAGTGATAACCAATTAACTCTTCTTTGTTATATTTTTCAATCTATCACTTCACGGTATTTTTCTTATTATTGCTCTATGTTTTAAAATGCATGTTTTTAAAGCCCTAATAATTAGCTGAGTTTTTTTTTTTAATTAAAATAAAATTTATTCAATCATTTATTTTAATTCAACAAAATCAGATTTAAAGATCTTAAGAAACAGCAGACTATAATGCTATAAATAAATCCAAGTTAGTATTATAGAATCTCTTAACACCAACTGCTGCAACTAAGGTAAATGGTGTTGTTATAACTACCAAGCAGTAATGAAATAAATCAATGTTCCATATTGATATTGCTGGGGACACAATTAATCTGACCCATTTTTTGGACACCATACAGATTGCCACTAGTGCTCCTTTTAATGCACTAATCTTAGTGAGTGACATAACTACACAGCCATCCAGAACCTGGTTTACAAATGTAGGAATGTTCATTTGACCATTGTTGCTGATATAAAAATAATACATATGTGCCCTGTTCAATATGCACAGCAATTCTCTGAAATGCTATTCAGCTTCTCAAAGACCACAATTTGACCACACCCTCTCAAATGACTAACTGGACAAAAGGAGCAAGTGTGTGTGTGTGTGTGTGTGTGTGCCTCTGTGGCATGACACCTCAAGTGCTTTTGGCATTAATATTTCACAATCACAAGATGGCTAAAATCTTTATAAAGATGTGTCTATTACCAACGAGCATATTGTACCAAACTCAAAATTAGCATTTTCTTTCAATTGTTGCAATTTTATTTTCTGAAGAGTACATCTTAGCATTCACTTTTGTATCTCCTGACAAGAGAGAAAAAGATTTGTAATTCATTGTTAGTATCAAAGCAAATCAAAAAACTTAAAATTATCACTTTTACAGTTCCATACAAGATCATATTCAACTAAAACATCATATTTTCAAAATAACATTGAACACTGCTCATTTATATTAAACTATCTTGGAAATTCAGCAATGTTGACAAACTGAAAAATAGATTGTTTTTTTTTTAATATATAAAATTAAGTCAATGAAGATAAAACCAGTAAAAACAGAAAGTAAATAAATTTAAAACCAATATTCTAAACTTCTCACTGCCAAAATTTGAGCAGTACTCATTTTTTTTTTTTAAATATTTATTAGAAAATTGCTATTAAAACAGGCAGTAATTAAATAAATGGCTTTTAAAGAAACAAAAGCAATTCTAAAAGAAAATATGTTTTATATATCATTTAATCAATATGTTCTTAAAAAAAAGAAAAAAAGAAAAAAAAAAGAAAAAAAATAAATTATAATATAAGGTAAACAAAAAGTCTTGCCATTTTGTACGTTGTCTGGGAAGAAGTGATCACTGATATGCAAATGAGTGTGTCACATGACAGGAAAGCAGTGGGAGTGGGGGTATTGACCAATGCAGGTGCATTGCGTACACACATATCAGTCATAGCTTGAGTAGTGGTGAGGAAACATGGTGGTTTCAAAGCAGCTCATTCAGGGCTGCCTGCTTTAGGACTTGTCCACAAGTTGCATGAAGTTGGTGAATACATCAATCCTTTGGGGATAATGCTCTGAGTGAACACACCAACAGGCATTGGTTCCAGAAGTTCAGGTCAGATGATCTGTTCCTTTGTGACAAGCTATATAGTGGTCAGCCAAAGGTTCTGGATAATGAGGCACTGAAGGTGGCCAACAGTCAAACACGGTGGTGAGCTTGCTGAACACTTGCAGGTTTCTGATGAAAAAGAGAAGCCATACAAGTTGAACAAGTTGCTTTAGTATGTCAAAAATGCTCTACCCTCATTTTTTATGACAAGCAACGGGTATTGCCTGTGTTAACTAAAGAATGTTTAGTTTATTAACCTTTAGCACTCTGCATTATTAATATTACTTCCCTTTCCACTGCATTCTTTTTCAAGGGCTTATGAAGTCACATACAGAATGATAAAGGTTAATCCATTCCAACAAAGAAAATATGAGCAGCAATTTGATTGAATTTGGCATCTCTAGGATTTAACACTGTATTTTTCCATTAAAATCAGCTAAACTACTGCTTATCAATTAAGACTTAGAATTTAACTGAAGAAAAAAAAAAAAAAGAGTCAAATTTAACAGTGTCTATATCTCTGAGATGACGTATTATGATTACTTACATTATTCAGACTTTTATCATCTGCATTGCAATATTCACAATGTTTCGGCCATTGTATGCTCCAGCCTTCTTCAGGTGATTGGAATTTCAAACCAAACACTTTATTTTATCCACTGGGGTAGTGGACTACTTCCACATTCCATGCCTCTTCCGGATGTCTCAGTTATTTCCCTTTAACTCAACTCACAACTCTTTGGGTCGAGTCACTGAATCTAACCAATGCCTTTATCTGCAGGACCATGTGTCCTTGGGGACTTATAAACCTAACGTCTCAGCAATTTTTTTTTTTTTTAACCCAGTGCTCACATTGCAATTTTTTTGTTGTTATTCATTGTTTTTCTCTAACATTCCTTATTAAAGGTTCCCATACTGTATTCATTTCTATGCTTGGTCAGCTCAGGAGATTTTTGTGGCCTAGTATATATGCTGATTCCTTAAGTTTTTATATTTTCCAGTGATGCTGTCTATTATTTCAACCTCATTCCACAGTGGGTAGTGATCTCCCTTTTTCCTCCATATGTGGTCAGTTATGCCTGATTCTTCTATTTCCCCTCATGTTACTGCTTTATGATGTTCTTGCAGTCTTACCTTAAAGGGACAGCCTGCTTCTCCGTAAATTTCTTACCACAGCTGCATGAGATGTTGTACACGGTCCTTAGTCACATTCTCCTTTATGGGGCGGGGGGTGTCTTACAAGTCTTGAACCACTTTTGAAGATTGTCCTGATGTTATATGGATCACAGATATTTTGTATGGCATGGCACGTGGAACCAGAACAATCTACCCCAGTGTACGAAATAAAGGGTTCAGTTTGAAAATTCCAATCACCTGAAGAAGGCCAGAGCATACAACGGCTGAAATGTTCTGAATATGGCAATGAAAATGAAGATAACAGTCTAAATAATGTAAGTAAAGTTAACAGTGTATAACTGAAGATGCAGGCTTCAAACAAGTTAAAAATCATTATAATGTCATATAGGTCTTGAAGGTAAAGAAAGAGAAATCATGGAATCAATAATTATTAGATCAGAAAAAATATGACAGAAGGGCAGATTTGACTGATTATGTTTCATTTCAACAGTTAATGCCTTGAAACTTTTTCCTCCACTTCATAGCATAACAGAGATGAGGCTATTTTTCTTTTTTTGGCAATACCTTAATAAAAAAACCTACACTGATAGAAAAGATTTTCTGGGCACTGTGAATGGTTCTCCTGTGCTTCCTCTCTTAATGTTGATTTGCTGAATGAATTTCCTTATAAGCCTCTAATATGGCTAATATTTCTGGAACACTCCATATCCAGCTATCACTTGAAACTGTTATTACATCAAAGTCCCATTGGAAGACAAATGTTGATTCCACTTGTGCAATATCATCTGACAGGCTATTGGATATAATCATTTCTGCTCTTTGTTGGAGTTAAAACCTTTATTATAGCATTCAATGGAGATGCAATGTCAATGACTTGGCCAATATAAAAGTTGGAGTCATAATATACTGCTACCCATTGGCCTTGGGGCTCATAAGTGAAGGTCACCTGTGGTAGTTCTTCATCACAACTGTTATTGTTTAAATACTTGGAAACACTGAGTGACTTTTCTTCTGTCTTAGAGGTGGAAATGAATCAACTGATTTTCCTGTCATCAAGTAGTTGCAAAGCAGCTTTCAGCTGAGATTTACTTCCTCTGGTGTTGATCTTGATACTTAAGAGAACCTTTAAATATCAAAGTTGATCTTTCAGGGCTTCCAAATCACTGCTTGTACATTTTTAATAGACTTCACAGGATCACCATGTGTGATGATTGAGTTAATGATTCCCCATTTCTCAGTAGAAGCTTGACACTAAGCTTTTTCCTTCTTTTTTTACCTCTCAATTTTAGCAATCCTTTCCTGTACATGAAGTTTTATAAGTACATCTTGTTGCTTGTCTTTGTCAAATATGTTTGATATGCTTTCTTGAAATGGCAAGAACTGACTGTTGCTCAGTTTCTGATTTTGCTTTCAGTCAAGCTGTAGTCAGGTTGCCCTTGAGCAGGTTTGAAATTGATTGATGGTAAAGTGATGCATATTGTCTTTCTGTTTTTGTCAGTTCTATCCCAACTTTCAAATATGGTTATCTAAATTTTGAGGAGGTTTGAGAAAATTTTTACACTTAAATCAAAGAAAAATTCCTGACGATGTTACTAGAGTAAATATTCAAATTCAACTTTGAACATACTGAAAGTTCATCATGAACCTTATCAAAAAAAATATTTTCATTGAGAGTTGGTACTTGTATAATTTAAAATATTTTTTCGTATTTGACACAAAAAAATCTAAATTGAATATCTACTTTTAAAAATGTACTGGTAATTTTTCATCACAATTCTGTTCTTTCTCCTTATTTTTTTCTTTTTATTCTTTCACACCCTTAAACCTTTAGCAGATTTATTGCCTTACTTGGAGCAAAATGATGTAGAAAAAAAAACAAAAAAAAACTTTTATAATTTGTTAAAAGTTAAAGTTGCTATTTTTAGAGTATTAATTAACTACAAAACTCAAAATTAAGCTACAATTTAACTTGAGGACATAGACGGTAAGGCAAATGCATATGTGACCAGTTGTCCCACCACTAAACACACATTACTTGGCTATCTATTTTTGTTGCTTGCTATAAATCAACTATACATTATTCTGTGCTTCTATTAAAAGCATTAAGCGAAGCCTATATCAAGCAAATACTGAAGGCATAATTTTACTAGGAGAGAAAATACAGCAGAAAACAATAAGAAGGGAAAGACAGAAATTATGTTATGAGGAGGGTGAGAGAAAATTTGAAACTACTGATTTCTCAAAAAATAAAAGTAGTTACAAATAATTTGAGTTTTGAAATATTCAATATTTCCTTTACAAATAACGGATACAGAACAAATTGAAACAATACATAAGTATTATATTCTGTTTATTGCGGGTCATATAAACAGATAGGATTGAACAAACAAGGTTAAGAGTATACATCTATGGTATTTTATTATTCCGTTATTCATTTTCTGTTCTGACCCTAAATTAAATGAATGTTCATAAATTCTAATATGTATATAATCTAGAAAATGATCTGCCTCAACACTGAAACTTCTTAAATCAGTTACTTTTTGTTTCAAATAAATGTATATTAAAACATAAGACAATGTGACTATCAATACTCCTCTATTTTTAAGTGTTGGAGGATAAGTTGAAAAAAAAAAAAAAAAAGAAGATTAACTTAAAGTGATGACCACTAAATCCAGATTATCTGATTGTATTTGGGTGGGTTCAGTTTCTGAAGATCTTATCAGGTATATATTAAAAAAAAAAAAAAAAAAAAAGTAATAATTACTGACAATTCATACAATAGATTCTCATCTAGATTATTTTCATAATCTTGAAACCTCTGAAGACATGTCCCAAAACTGTAAGATGAACAGAAGCCATTAAAATTTCTTAAACCTGAATAATTTTGATGGTCATTCAAATAAAAATAATTCAACTTAAAAAGCTTCTAAAGTCTAAAAAATCTTGTATTTATTATGTGTAAAAAAATGTTTTAGGAATTAAAAAAACATAAAACCTAATAAAACTAACTTTATCCAAAAAACAACATCAAATTTCAATTGAGTTATATAGAAATACTTTCCTTATTCACTCATTTTTATTTGTCACTCCTAGAAAAAAACTTTTGAAAAATAAGTAATTTGCAAAATTGTACAAACTTTTGAATGCTAATAATACAAAGATTTTATAAGTCACAAAATTTTTACACACATCAAAAAACATGCTGAACAAATACTAATTCCTACTCTTGAATACATGTGGGTGTGTATTCTATGTTTTAATACTATTTTAAGACCAGAATACTACAAAAATAAATAAATTATAAAGTTTTTGGTCACCTAACACTTATCAATCATATATAAATTTTTTTCTAATGGAAAAATTTACAAATATTTATTTTCTTACTTCATTGCTTCCCCAGGAATATCTGATACCACTGGAGAAAGAATTAGGTTTTATGAGATTCTGGAAGAGGCATTTTTTTTTTTTTTTTAATGACAAACATTTTATGGCACTCATTGGTACAAAAGGATTTAAACTTATTTCTGAACTAAATCAGGTATACTTTATCCTGCTGGATTATTTATTCTTATAAAATATATAACTAGGTTGGTTTATGATAAGCTTTTTAACAATTTCTCTTCTTTATATTTATTGAACACCAACAGCTATAAAATGAATTTTTGCAAATCTTATGATATACAATTTTCACTCAAAACTACTTTCAGTGTCTTCAAGAAAGTAAAGCAATTTTCTCTGTCTGAGAAAATGACAAAACAAAATCTACAAAATACTTGCAATATAAATTCTACAAAATCGCTGATAATCTGATTCCATTAGCATATGATACACCAATGTCTGTTCCATAAGTGGTCAAGAATACAAACCAAAACAACTTGGTTTTCTCTTTTAAAATCCAACTGATTCTTTACAAAAAGTACATGAATGAAACATTGATAATTTGCATTTTAACTTATTAATACATACCAATTAGCATAAATATGGATCATTTATACACAATCCCATCCTGTATCATATTTAATAAAGTTAATCCATCCAATCTTTAAAGTTCTAATGATACAAGCCAATTGCATCTTTGATCTCTTTTTATAAAAAGACATCATGATCTGCAAATCAGATGGAACTTTTTCAATGAGATTTCATATGGTTTTTAAATTCTCAGCTTTTGTCATATGATAATGAACCCCTTTCATGTTAAATTACTAATATTTATAAACAGATTATTATTGTCAATTTCATCACTGAAAACAAGTGATTTAAAGCAGATTTGTTTAGAACATAAGCTGAATTATATTCATTCTACAAGTTCCTTACAAATCATTCATTTTCACATATGCAGATTTTATCTCTGCTTCACTTAAAAAAAAAAAGCAAAAAAAAAGAGCAACAGACTTACTAAATATCATTCAAGTGTCAATAAGAGAGAGAACTCTTCTTATAAATTATTACTTCCCTTGAATGCATTGATCCATAGCTTTTTTGCAAAGAACAAATGCCTATCATCAATATGAAATGGTGTTGAAAGGTTCTTGACTCAAACCACTTCACAAAATATGACTAAATGACCGGGTATTTTTTAGCACTTGGTTATGCTAAGAATGTGAACAAAATGACTGGATTTTTGATTTTAGCTTAGTTATGCCAAGAATTTTTCAACACCTTCATCTAACAAGCTAGTCATAAATTGCAAAGTGTCAATTATTAGATAAAAAAAAAAAAAAAATTCATTATGTGTATTTATTAAAGAATCAAATTATAAACATAATAGTGACCATGTTTTTTCCTCCCAACAAATAACAAAAACATGAATAATCCATTTTTTCTATAATAGTTGTAATTAGTGCATGAAATATGTAGGCAAATGTAAAATGACTACCTTTTTGTGGGATAGAGTATTTTGACAAGCTGTTTTTGTCCTGCTCTTAAGCAAACTAATAGAATTATTACTATTTCCAAAGAGAATACTAGTGTACACTTTATTTTTTTTTTAATATGTAAAGACATTAAACATGAGTTTTTGCTAATTACAATGTCTTACAAATCCTACCAATAATAAACTACATTTTCAAAAAGCTTCAAATTTATTTCAGTGAAATGATAATAAAAGGCTAAAAATATAATTCAAATTATTACAAATATCAACATACCAGTAGTGAAAAATGATGAATTGAAATATACAAAATGAAATAAATAAAATGTACAAATATTTCATTTGTTCTCTAGAAAATAAATTATCAAACCAGAAATTGGACTATATATTTTATTAAACACTACAATGAATAATATTTTACTCAAAAAGCAATTGAAGATAAAAAAAAAAAAATTCACCATGTAAATAATAAACACTGACTTACATTGATTTGCTAAAAATGAAGGATACAGGATAAAAAATCCATATTGACAAAACCTTTGTGTTATTAAGATGAAAAATCAAAAAATTATTTTAGGATGTAAAATTATCTTTTTTTTTTTTTATCCTTTTAGAACCTTGAAAATTTTGGTTAAAAATATTTTTAGCATCAACATAAATTTGTACAAGAAATTTTGCATCTTTTTGTGATGAAAAACAGTGATTTTGAAATTCTTGCAAAAAAAAAAATAAAAAAAAAAAAAAAAATAAATAAATAAGTAAATAAAATAAAATACCCCCCCACCAAAAATCAGATGTTAATGAAACATTCAGGACTTATTCCGAATTTCATGAAATTTTTAAAATGTTTCTTTTCTCAAAAATCCCCGACTCATTCATTTAATTTTATAAAATTTAGAAATTAATTTTGTATTACTTAATATTTATATTACTTATAAGGACAAGTTACAGAAAATCTTCTGAATTGTCAAATAAAAAATACAAACCTAAGACATTATTTAATTAGAAAAACTTTTAATTGCTTTTATGACTAAAATATATTATGGACACTTGTCTTAAGAAAAAAGATTTTTTAATGAATAATGAATTTTTTTTTACAAAAATTTTCATTTTTTTTTTTTAATTTTTGTCATTTTAAATCTTTTAAAATTCTTTATTAATTTGTATTGGTTAAGTGATACAGTTATCAAATGAAAACTATATTTACTTATTATAAATGGAAAACTTTACAACAATTCTATGACATTAAAAAGAAATCTGAATTTATTTTGTGTGTATAAATGTGCCAATTCTTGTAAATACAGACATCCATACATAACATTAGGAAATAAGAGTGGTAACTACATTAAATTTAAAATCTATAGTGAATTTTTTAACAATTCCTCAACAAGTGTATTCACAAATAAGACTGTAAAGCCAAAGTACCTAAAATTCAGTAAAACATTAAAATATTTAAAATGTTTAAGATTATTGGGTAATTAAATATAATTATAGAAAAAAAAAAAAAAAAAAAAAAAACAGTGTTTACATTGTATTCGTCATGTAATTTTATTTAAATTATCTTTGTCTTACTGAAAATACCTAAACATCAGGCTGCTGATAGATCTGTCAACACCTCATAAAAACACTTTTCTGTAATACTTTGAATTAAAAGTAATAATATTAGTTTCAATTCAGATTAATTAAACTTCACCTCAGCTACTCTTTCTCAAATAATGTTTCAGAAAAGTATATTTTATTTTTGAAAGATGTCTCGGTAAGAGATAGGTACCTCCACAGGATCACTAAAAAAAGAGCATAGCATGATGAAAAGATGCCAAACTTGATGAAAACAAAATTTTATCGTCTAAATGTTTGTTATTATTAAGAGGAAAGATCAAAGTATTTTGGGGGTATTTTTTTACATTTTTTAATCGTTCCTAGCATGTCCAAAGTTTTCGTTAAAAATCTTGTTTTTTTTAGTCAGCAAAATTGACAGATGGCAATCATTTTTTCCATTTTATTAAAAAAAAAAAAAAAATAAATAAAAAATAAATGAAAATCTCAGTTTGAAATTCTTTTAAATATCAATTATCATTTTTTCAAAACTTATTTTAAGAAAATCAGAAATTATAATGTTTATTGAAAATATTTTGAACCAAGCTTAACTTAGCTTCTATGCTAAAAAGATGTAATTTGAAAATAAAACAAAGCCAGTCATAAACTTTCGCGTCACTTGACAAGTGAAGAATGACATATTGATGGATTCTGTGAAGATAATTTATTCTATGGAAGGAGAAAAGTCAAATTATTTACATTTAAGTGAACAAATTATTTACCTCATTATTTTAAAGGTAAACTTTCAGCACTCTAATTTTTTTTGTACTTAGCTTTCACCTTTACGTTTATGATGCTTTATGGAAAATATAAAGAAATTAAAATAAGACTGTTAAGATTGAAATTAAATTTCATAAGAAAGGTATCTAATTAATTTATAGGTACTTTTCTTATGAAATTTTATCAGAAGTGTACATAAAATACTATGATTTTATGTACATTTATTACATTTTACTGTGTTATTTGTATTTCCATTCATTTTATTATTAATTTTGATATTTCATTTATGGAAAAATGTCATAACTGAGATTAATATAAAAATAAGATAATATAAATTTCATAAGATGATACTGATACTTGTAGGTACCCTTCTCCGTTGAAATTGAAAAATCAAATTAACTTCTCCACACGTGTTTCACAAAAGTAAAGGCCTTAATCGCGGAGAACAATGCTTAACTCAAATAACACAACAAATGTATTCTGGTTGGTCTTCCGTACTTTATAATTACAGCCCGATTATAAACACAAAATTACATTTCTTAATCTTCTGATTAGTCAAAATGATACAATTTACAACGTGCTAAAAAAAGATCAATCTCATAAGCGCACTTAGGAAACCCGATGCGGCTTTTAACTAATTTTATAATATTTTAACAAGTTAAATGTAAAAATTTATTGTAATTAAAGAAATAATGAATAATTGTATTAAAAATTCATTTTTCATCGAAAAATTCTTTAGCTTTCAGAAAATATTGTCCATATTCATAAAAGCAAATAAAAGCATTTGAAATTAAATAATATCTTTGTTTCATTGAGTTTTGTATGTTACAATTCAGAGTTGATTTTCAGGTGGGCGGGGGGGTGCAATTAAAAAAAAAAAAATATTTCTGCCATGACTTTAATTAAAAAAAAAAAAAAACAACATTTATAATAATTTCGATTATCTGTGAATAGTTTCTGAAAGTTTCATTAACATCTGACAATTATTTTTATTTTTGCAAGATTTTCCAAATTAATGTGTGTCATACAAAAAAAATGTGCTAAAAATTGTATGTTATTTTACTGGTTCCGGTGATACAAAGAGAAACAAGGTTTTTTTTAATCAAAATTTAGAATGTTCTAAAAAATAATTAAAATAAACTTTGATCTTTCCTCTTAATAATAACATAAGCATTTGGACGATAAAATTTTGTTTTCGTTAAGTTTGGCGTCTTTTTCATCATGCTGTGCTCTTTTTTTTAGCGATCTCATGGAGGTACCTAAGTAAAGAACTGTTTTGTTGACAGTTTTTTCAGTATGGATGATTTTATAGATTTTACTGATAATCAGAAAAATAAAATCATGCCAATAAATTTAAATTCAGTTTGAAATACAGCAAAATAATCGTTTATATTAAATTTAATCAATTAACTTGAAACTAAAATAAAAGCTTGAAGATTTTTCATTTTTTTTAAATGTATTTTAAACCTTAGCTATAGCTTTCTTTGGTGGTGGGGTATTTTACAGTTATTGTTAAATAATAAACAAATTTAAAAAACAACTATACAAGTGAATCAATGTTTTTCAATGCAAAAAGATGTGGTCACCTGTTGAGGTGAGAAAAACAAATTTTTAAAACAAAATTTCAAAGGTTCTAAAAAGGATCAAAAAATATAATTTAATAAATTAATAATCAAAATATTACATACTTCCACAGATTTAGGATACCAAAGGTTTAAAATGAATTTTTAAAAATGAAAAGTCTTTCTTGGAGCTTTTATTTCAGTTTAAATCTCAAGCGAGTGAATAGATTAAATTTAATATATTTCCAAGAAGCAAAATACTTTGCAAATATTTCAAAACTAATTTAAATTATTTGGAAGTTTTTTGTTTTCTTTTGCTTAAAAAAAAAAAAAAAAAATTTCAGCGCACATTTTACCACTTGTTTATTGAAATAAAATTCACTTTATTAAAAAAAAATCTTCCAAAAATAAAATATACTTTTCTGAAACTTTGTTTGAGAAATATTAGCTGATATATTAGCATAACTAATCTGATTTGAAACAAATATTTACTTTAAGTTTAAAATAATGCAGAAATCCATTTTTTTTAACATGACACAAGCTGGTTATTTAAGACGTTAACAGCTTGATCACAGATGGATGTTTATCGAATGTTTTTCTACAAAATAAAGAATATAATGTGAGAACCTTTTTTATATAATTTTTAAGTATTCCGTAATCTTAAAAATGTTGGCTTTAAATTTGCTCTTATTTCATGATAATGTTGTGTACGGGCATCCATATCTACAAAAATCAGCAAGTTTAAGCACAAAAATATTAAAAATTCTTTTAAAATATTGGTGTTTGGTGATTTGTACTAAGCTTTTTCATTTATGATTAGTAAATATAGTTTTTATTTTATAACTAACGAGTCAAAGTAATGCAGAAATTTAAAAGATTTTTAAACTTTATAAGTTATTCTAAAAAAAAAAAAAAAAAAAAAAAAATCAATTTTTTTAAAAATTCAATAGTCATCAAAAACATTGTTTTCTTAAGACAATTATGTCTTTCAGTTGTATGCCATGTATGATACACACATAGGCGATCATGTATCTTACGATACATGACTGACAAGGCATTTTTTTTTTTTTTTTTTTACCATTGTTGCCATTTCTTTCTGCAGTAGACCAGTTGCCATCCAAGGCTATAAAACCCGGTTTGTCCTGCTATTTACCCATAGCTGGGGAGATAAGAAGAGGATTCATACCTTTCCCAAGGGTATTAGCACGTAAGTCAGTGGATCTCAACCTTTTTTTACCCATGGACCCCTTTCCCCTTCTTTTTATCTTGGTGGACCCCTTCATAGCTATTGGACATAAGAACAATTTTCTATTCTTCACTAATATAAATTTTAAGGTTTTAATTATCAAAGAAATAGTATACGATTAAGCTTTATTTTTAAATGAAAACTAATTTAATACAAATAAAATATTCTACTATAATTATAATAATAATTATTATTACTATTTTTAATTAACACAACAATTGAGTTTTGCCTGTGGACCCCCGGAAATATTACATGGACCCCTAGGGTCCATGTAGACCCCGGTTGAGAACCACTGACGTAAGTGAATGTAATGGATTCGACTGGAATTTGAACACAACTCTCCAATTCCTCAATCCGAGTTGCTATCCATTACTCCACTGTGCCTCCTATTATGCCCTTACTATATCTTAAATTATAAAAGCAATTAAAAAAAGTAATGTCATAGTTTTATTCCAATTTTTTTTTTTATTTTAAAATTCAGTATAAATTTTTGGTAATTGGTGTTTCTGCTTTTACAATATTGATGATTTAAATTCTCCAAGGATTTCTGCTTTTAACATTAAGAAGGTCAAAATTTAATTTCTCAAAATTTCTTAAATGAGAGGTAACATGTAAAAAAGAAAAAAATTACGAAGATTTTCTAAAAACACCAAAAACATTTCTAAAAAAATAATTTCACTCATTTTATGAGAAGTCCTGAAAGTTTCATTAGAATATGACAATCTTGAATTTTGCAAGAATTTCCAAATTAATGTTTTTGTAAAAGCAAAAATGACGGTAAAATTTCCTATACGAAAAAAAAAAAAAAAAAAAAAAAAGATTTTTACGTAAATTTTCGAACGTGCTAAAAAGGATTTGAAAATTTAATTAAAAAAAAAAAAAAATTGTTAATAAAGATTTTGGTGATACTTTGTTTTTATCAAGTTTGGGGCATTTTTTTTCACCATGATATGCTCTTTTTTCATCGAATTAGTGGAGATATCTACAAAAAATCCTTTGTTCTTTTTTTCCTCTTCTTAATAATAACAAAAATCTTGAAACTTTTTTAAAGTATGGTCATTCTTTCTTTAGCGAATTTTTGGAGGTACCTAAACCTTTAAAAAAGCCTTAAGGCTTTCTTTATGTATCACTTTTTTGCTGAGAAGAGGTACCTACTATCAATTAATATATTTTTTATCTTATTTTGCTTTGTTGTTTAACAACACTATCGTTTTTTCCCTGTGAGATCGTTCTTCTTATTTGAATAATAATGCATAACCGAAATGAAAAATACAAATAATGGATACAGATACGAAGAATATGGCTGTAAATTCTCAGAATTATAAAATTACTGAAAAAAAAAAAAAAGAAAAAGAAAAAAGAGCAACAACAACGAAGTAACTAAGAATCGTGATCAACAACTTAAAAATGTTCAACTTTCTAAACTTCATACTGGTTCAGTACATGTGCCATCACTTGATTTATTTTCTGTGGTGAGAAATGCCACTGTCAGTCACACGCACAATGCCAGTCTTGGAGAGAGAAAAAAAAAACGGTAAATAAACCAGACATACGATAAAGTGAAACAAACTAAATGATCAGCCTTAATCTAAAAATTGAATTTATAGAATTAGATTTAGATTCGTACTCGTGGATAAAGTAATTAATTTTAGTACAAGCAATTATCAAATCTGCGTCGTGTGGTCGGCCCGTAATTTGCTACGTTCTACGAGATAGCCAGTGTCATTGACAGGTGTGGCTTACGATTAGTTGTCATATAATACCTGGAATGGAAAAAATAATATTAAACTTACGTTATCGGCAATTACTGACGCAATATACAACATTAATAATAGAAACTAATATTGTTTTGATTTTTTTTTAAAGCTTGAAAATAAAATGTAGAAAAGGAAAAAAGATATACAATACATCGTTTAAAAAAACAACACTACTTACTATCATTTAGAACTGAATAAGTCTTTCTTTTCCTAGTTTAAAAAAAAATCAACACAGACTTTAACTAAAAAACATCCAAATGGTGTAACTAACATTGAGCATAATAATTGAATGAAATGATCATTATGGTAGTAGATCATCAATTCAGTGAAAAGAGGGTGTTTTAGTTCTGTTTTGTGATTGTGACTCGTGCTTGCCACTACTACAACAAAACTACATCGAAAATTGTTTATGCTAATTGCTAAATCTTTCTTATAAAACAAAAATATTTCAATATCACCAAAAACATCAATCAACTTAGATTAAAGTTTTAAAAACTAAAGAATGCAACTTAAATGTTGTATTCACAGTAGTACACAAGAATACAGACGTTAACTATTTTTTTTCTACTGGAAAGCCGAAATAAGTTTTAGAAACTTCTACAAAACTTGAAATATTACTTCTGTACACAACACTAAACAGGCGTAAATAAAATCTAAGCAAAACAGTAATTTGATCTATCCTTGAATAAGAAGTGTTCGAAATTTAAAAAAAAAAAAACCTTTCAGTTTCAATTAGAAACTGGAATATAAAAAAGCTAAAAAAAAAAAAAACAATTGATTATGCACGTGAAAAAGGAAAGAATGCGATCTGAAATTAAATTGACATAAATGCCTGAAAGTGATAATTAAATTTTTACAATTTTCAAATTTTCGCGTTAGCTTTAAAAAATTTTAATACTACCTTAAAAAATAAAAATAAATCAATTTTTTTCTTTTTTTACAATGGACGTGAGAAAATATATTGGAGCCAATTTAAAAACTTGCATGGATGTGCGAATTTGACGAAAAAGACAATCAAAGGCTGGTAACAAAAATATTTCGCATATAAAAAGATTTTAAAGGATGGTAACAGTTAGAGATGACATTTTCACTCATCCCTCCAACTTCCAAGAAATGAGAAACCAGACTCAAAAAAAAAACAAAAAAAAAACTGAAAAGACTTCATCATCGGCCTGAACACACACGCACATCTGACTTAAGTGGTTAAGATAGAAAAAGTGTTCTCAAACAACAACAGCTGATAGACTTATAAGACAATTCATAGAAGTGTTTCCATTATTCTTTGCACTTACCTGTAAGAGGACATCTTGACTCAGTCCGGACAATCTAAATAGATCAGATGCTTTAGAGCCGGTCACTTTACCAGACCCATCGATATCACAGTTCTGGAAAAGTTCCCCGTAGTATGTCTGCTCCTGTTCGGCCAACTTCACACCTTCCATGGTTTTAATTTCGAGGGTGGGGAGAAATTTTTACGTCTTTTTTTTCTTTTAGATTAGTCCTAGTTACAGGCTGATATCTGTCGGGTGCTGTCAGCTATAACACGACGGCCGACAAAACAATAATAATAATAATATAGGAGTCTAACCCAGGAAGAGCAAAAAGATATAGAGAGAAACGACACAGACAGCAGTTTATAACACGATTAAGTTTTTTTCTATGTTGATTGACTTCATAGTCTCATATCCTGTTGCAGATATAGATATACGACATCATGTCGTATCATTAGGTGGCTGTTTGTGGCCTTTAATTTGTATTATAAGGCAGGCCAAAATGCGGACAGTGGCTCATTGTATTAACATTAGCAGCAGGCCACGCCATATTGGTTGGTAAAGTACCCGGATGATAAGCCCGCATATTATGCACCAAGGCCAGATTTTTTTTCACACTAAAATTGTAAAAGAAAAAAAAACTCTTCTAAATTACAAAATAAAATCACTCAAACCAAAAATAAATTAAAACATAAATAAACCATTTTCATTTTTTATTTTTATTTTAATTATTTTTAGTTCTAATTTCAATTATTTGCTCCCGGATTCCGTGTGACAATGTTTTTAAGTAAAATTCGTAACTTGAACAAACATACTGAAATTAATTCCGTTTCAATTTTGATTCTTTGATTACATAAAAAAAACTAACGTGCAGTGTAAATATATAAAAGCTTGATATTTTTTTCGAAGTTGTTGAAATAATCATGGCAAATGCGTAACAATAAACATGTTGTTTAGAAGGTTTAAAAATAAGATACAACTTTATGCGAAGCAAAATCATTAATTCATTCATAGAATTTGTTACGAAATTTGTATATAGTTTATTATATCGCAAGAAAATAACATTTTTATCCAACTAATTTCATTTTTATAGGGACTCAAATCAAAACAAGATACTTGGGTCATCACGATAGACATGTGAGATTATCGACAATTTCGTTAATCATCGGATTCAGTTTTTAAACCACTTCTTTATCATCTAATATGAAATATAATCATTATAGACTATATAAAATAACTAAACAAAATGTTATATAATTTTTTAAATTTCATAATATTAAAAACATATTCATCAATAATTATACCCATCATGCCAATGGGTTGAAAAAATTGGCGCGAGTTAGTTTGTGTGCGTGTGTGCGCATGTGTCCTTTGTTGTCTGCAGCTTGATTCAAAATGACGGATAAGGATGGTGGTAAGAATTAGCTTTTATTTTAGACTACTTAAGTAATTGTTTTATCTTGAATAGGTACGTTGCAACGATTATTACAAAGCTTTTGTTTGCTTCCTCTTTGTAAATTGTTGTAATTTTGAAATTTTATTAAAGTAAAATATCTACTTTCTTCCTTCCTTACTGATATTATTAGTCACTAAACATGGAAGCTTTCTTCCTCTTTTTTTCTGCTTTTAATTTGTATTTATTTACAATAAATACGAGTGCTAATTAATTATTTGTAATAAAAGCCTTTGATTTCTCAATCTATTGATCTTATGCGTAAATATTGAAACTTAAAATAATTTATTTTTAACATTCTGCAATGTGTACATTTAATTTCTCTATTTTCCCTCCCTTTTAGTTTTAACTTTTAATAACGTGATCGTATTTTTAATTAAATTTTCAACTAAACTTTAAAAAAAAAATATTACCGAATTCTGATTTTGTTCAATGATCACTTTCTGTGAAAAGATGATTTTGTTTTGGATTTTAATCGGTGTTGATCGCTTTTTAAGCTTGTTTTTTTTTTTCTTGTGTGCGCGTATGTGTGAATAATAATCGTTGTTGGTGCGTGCATGTTCGTCCCTTCTTTATCCGTTCGTCTTAGTTGGTGTCCGCCATAATGGCTTCTCTTTTCTTTCCTTTCCCTCCGCTGCCGTCATTTTCTCTCCCTAAACACCCTAAAAGCCGATTAATATTGACCCTGCAGAAAAACCTTCCTAATGGCTGGAGTTGGAAAGCTCTAAACTTGTTTTAGTAGCGTTAAGTTCAACGAGTAACATTTAAGATTGATCGGTTACCAAAGAATATTAGCGAAATGTCTACCACCGAAAATTCGATAAGAACAAGAGCCTGATAAATATAACTTTCGATCTTATATATATATATATATATATATATATATATATATATATATATATTTTTAAGCCATTTTAAATCTAGTTAAAATTATCTTTTTAAACTCTGGGATTTTTTTCTCTTAACGTTTGTTTTTATTTGCATTTTGAAATTTTCTGTTAAAGTGCAAAATTGAATTAAAATGCATTTACATTAAAATTCTTAAGTTAAAAAAAATTAACAAAACTACGTATGATGTCATTTTTGTCGTTCTTATGAATTTCTTTATGGAAGGAAATAATTTAACTTTTTAGTTTTTATACACAAATATTTCGCACTTTCATGAGTAGATAATGTCATGATATGCGGAAATAAAATTAAAAAACTGGATTGAACTTTTTTTCTTTTTTCAACAAACTTTACTTTATAAAGATCACATGTTCCCAATTACTTCTGTTATAGAAAAGTAATTTTTTTCTTTTGTCTTTTAAACCGCCACCGCGCTTTTTTCTTTTTAACAAATAAAATCTCTTCCTGGACTAAGATTTTTTTTTTATTTAATTAATTTCAAAAGTTCAAAAACGAAACTTAAAAAAAAAAAAATGTTCCTCTTTGTATGTGCGCGCACGTGAACAAGTGTTACTGTTCACTTAGTTTTATTTTTTGCCAAACTTTTTTCCCGAGATTAGGAAATTTATTCGTTAATTTCGTTTTTTTTTTTTTTTTCTTTATCGGATAAAATAAAAATATAGAATTTCTTGATTCTATAACTTTTTTTAATTTTGATTTTATTTTGTTTATGCATACAAAGGGGTAACTAAAACTCCCTAAAATTTAGACTGTCAGCAATTATTATTGTTTTCGGCTCAGCACACATCCTTTCACGGTAAATGTTATATTTTCTTCAATTAAGTGTCAATCAATTCAAAGAAGGATGTCAACAATTCACTCGCTACAATTTCAGTTACTTGACTGAAAAAGTGATTCCGCCTGGAATGTAATGACGTCATCAGACTGCCCGCGACAAACGTATTATTACTAGTTGCTTTACAGTTCTAGGCGGGACCACTATTACAAACAAGAACTAAAATTTTACTCAAGCTAATTCTGAGTGGGTATCGTTATTTTCATGAAGTAATTAATAAAAACTAAAAAGTAAATAAATTTTAAGGAACAATTCCGTTAATGGTTGGATGGTTTATAACTTGTGTCAAAATCTGATTTGTTTGTGTGTCTTCTTTGCCATATTGTTGATTGTAAATGAGAACTACAAATTTTTGTCAAGAATTTGTTTGATTTGATATATTGAGTAAAAATGGTAAAAATTGCTTTATAATATTCTCAGCCGTGTCTTGATAGCTGAAATTCATGTGTTCATAAATTTGACCAATTCAAAATTCTTTATCTCTCTTTTTTTTCTTTTTTTTTTTTTTTTTAACACTTTGATTAGTCAGTGAAAAATGCTTATATAAAATCTCGACTTAAATTTTCAACATTTTGTTGTGGTCTTTCAAAACTAATTTAAATTGACTGGAAGGGGGTTTTCATTTTGAAATTGTCGATTTTAGCGCTATTTTTAGTCATTTTTCATCAAAATATATAGTTTATTAAAAAAAATTTCAAAAAATAAAGTACTTTTCTGAAACTTTATTTGAGAAATATCTGATTTTAAAGTTTAAAATTTTGATTTGACATATTATTTACTTTAGGTTTAAATATTGCAGAAATGCATTTTTTTAACAAGCCAGTAGTTGTTGACAGATGGAAGTTTATCTCCTGTTTTTCTACAGTGCTCATAACATGAGCACCTTTTATTTATGTTTTTATTATATATATGAGAGGCCAAGTGGTTAAAATGTTCTCTTTCTGACCATGAGACCTTGGTTTGAATCTCATCACGGGTGATTTGTCAGGAAGGTGACTTCTTGATGTTATTGGTCTGGAGAGGGGGTTGATCCCAGCATGCGGCACCTTTAGAAAGTGCCTGAAAATCATACCATGGGTTGATCCAAGCTTAGTGGTAAATTTCATTCTCAAAATCTGTTTTTAAAAGCAGGACTCTTTGGTGAATTTAAATTATCAGTTTCTTTTTGTAAAAAAAAAAATTAAAATAAAAAACGCTACCCAAAATCTGCTCTAAAACGTAAAATGCAATAAAACTGACATTATTTAATTAGGAAAACTTTTTAAGTGCTCTTAAAAGTAAGATTTATTAAGGACACTATTGTTTTAAGAGAAAAAAAATTTTGAATAATGTATTTTTACAAGAACTGTTTTCATTTGCCCATCATTTTCTTAAATTGTTTTAACAGATAAAGCCTCTGTAGAACAGCAGGAAAGGTGTTGACATATTTTATCATCACTTAAGTGATCTATGAGTGACAAGTGCATAATCACTGCTACTGTTTGTTTTAAAAATCCATTTCTGTTATTTTAAACTTAAAGTGAATTATATTTTTCTTTAAATCAGCCAATATTCCTCAAGCAAAGTTTCATAAAAGCATGAAACTTAATTTTCAAGAAAATATTGTTAAATCAGTAAATTGGTAATTTGTCCATTTATGATAAAAAGCAATACACGTTAATATTTCTTTGCTTATTAATCTCTATGTAGAGATAGCGTCATGACTTTGGGGGAGGAGGAATCTCCACCTGTTTAGCCACTGCTTGTATTGATTTAATACACACCAAAGTTAGCAAAGCAACATTTGACATTGGAAGCAAGAAGTGTGCACCTTGTATTAAGACAACTGAAGAGGCATAGAAACATAGTATTACAAGCCTGTGACAGAGAATGTCTCTGCTAGAGGATATATGCCAGTGGAGTGAAACTAATTCCAATGCTGAAGGAACTGTAAAAGCAAATTCAAAGAGGCAAGGTATTTTGAAAAATTAATATAAAAAACAAAAAACATTGAATAAGAAACTGGGACATTGATATCACCATGATTGAATTGATGAAAAAATCAATTTTTTGCTTGATGTCAACTTGTGACATAAAACAGATAAGATTTAAACTACAAAACCTACAGTTTCAAAACAAGGAGCAACAAAAAAATAATTTGCAAAAGAATATATGGATCTTTGTTTAGGATGCTACTTCCACCTTGATTTGATGAAACTGATCAATATTCACTACAGTTGTTTCAATGGCAGATTGAGTAATGACACTAAATCTGTTAATGAGTGAAAGAAATCAAAAAAAAAAGTGGCACACCCTGATGAAAAAGGGCCCCAAACTTAATAAAAACAACGTTTTATCACGAAAAACTTTATGTTATTAATAAGAGTAGAGACCAAAGTATTTTTAATTATTTTTTAATTTTTTTTTTTCCTTTTAGCACGTTTTAATTTGTAGCTGAAAAATCACCTTTTTTTTTAGGTCTAAGATCACCAGATATTTTGCAATAGCGTTTTTTTTAACTTAAAAAGACACATAAACTTGGAAATTCTTTTAAAAATCAAATAATTGTCGCAATATAGTGAAATTTTCAAGACTTATTTCAAATGACTGAATTTATTGTAGAAAAGTTTGTCTTTTAGAAAACCACAGTACAACTATTTTTTTTTTTTTCGCTTACTACCCACCTTACTTAAGTTTATGAAAACTGTAAAAAACTATATGGGCCGTAAAATTTTATTTTTATTAAATAAAGAAGACTTTGAGGAATATAAATCATAAATTTTTCGTATACATTTTTCAAATAATAAATTTTAGCTCTGAATTTACAAAATAGAAATGCAAGAAAACTAAGAGATTATTCTATGAAAACAGCTTTTAATGGATTTTATCAGTAACACATATTAAGAACTTTTTGTCTGAAGTCAAATTTTTTTACGTTGAAAAATAAATTTTTATTGAGAATTGTTTTTTTTTTTTTTTCATTTCTAAATAGTAAATAATAATATTGATAAATATTTCATAAATAAATTAGATCGCCTGTACCTCGTTTTTTTTTGCTCATTAAAACGATCTATTTTTATAGATTATAAATTACAAAGTTTGTAACAATCTGTGATACGCGATATTTTAAAATAATTTTTTATGATTTCAAAAATGTATTAAAATCATCTCCGACAAAACTACGGATGTCCAAAGATAAATGAAAATTATGCTAGAGTTATACCCCTGATTGATTGAACCTATCAGTCTTTTTTGGCATAGCTTTCGTTCTGAGCGCACGTGTCAAATTTTTGAGTGACTATTGTATTATCGTTGTATTGTCAACAAACTTTTTCTAATTTTGTTAACAAAACTTTTCTTCTAATTTTGTTTTTATATATAATCAATTTCTTCTTTTTTAGTGAGAGACATATTGCAAATATTATTTTTTTTATTATTTTAAATTTAGGGATGGATTCTCTTTGGGTAGAGAAACGGTTTGTCCGTTTTTTCGCTAAAAAAAGTGGCACACCCTGATGAAAAAAGGCCCCCAACTTAATAAAAACAACGTCTTATCACGAAAAAACTTTATGTTATTAATAAGAGTAGAGACCAAAGTATTTTTTAATTATTTCTTGAATCTTGTTTTTCCTTTTAGCACGTTTTAATTTGTAGCTGAAAAATTCCTTTTTTAGGTCTAAGAAGATCACCTGATATTTTGCAATAGCGTTTTTTTCATTAAAAGACACATGAACTTGAAAATTATTGTAAAAATCAAATAATTGTCGCAATTTAGTGAAATTTTCAGAACTTATTCCGAAATGACTGAATTTATTGTAGAAAAGTTTGTCTTTTAGAAGATCACAGTAAAACTATATTTTTTACGCTTAATACCCATCTTACTTAAGTTTATGAAAACTTTAAAACTAGAATGGCTGTAACTAATTTTATTTTTTAATTAAATAAAGAAGACTTTGAGGAATATAAATCATAATTTTCAAAATTTTCAATGTGAACCCCAATTTTAGCTCTGAAACAACACAAAGGAATTCATAGATGAGATGAACGCTGAGACATTTGAAAGTCACTTGAATAAAAAAAGCAATGATATTCAGTAGGAAACTGATAAATTGCTGACAGGAAGAATAAAAGCAACAGCAACATCAAAAGTCAGAAAGAAACAGCAACCAGAGAAAATTGAAGAAGATTCAGAGCTATAGCATTTTTCTATTATGGAAAAGTTTCCACTAATTTCAATTGATTTTTGCTGAAAATATTCAAAAAAATATTGGGTGGTGATGTAGTCAACAAACTGATAGAATACTTGGACAGTTGATTTGGTTGATAAGACATTTCAAGGTTTTTGTAAGTTTTTCAGACCCTAATTTATTATACGAATGAAATCCATGAAGATGAAGAGTATTTGTTAGATAAATATGAATTTGGAGCTGACTATATTATGCGGGACTTGAAATTTTAAATAAAAAACAAAACAAAAAGACAATGATAACCAGTCCTGGGTATGACAATAAACTACAACCGGCAGCAATGATTCCAAGCGTTAGGTTACAGGTCTTGAGGATGTGGAACCACCTCTTAGTTGCTGTTGTTCCCAGGTCCACTCTTACCCGGAGTGCTAGCACCTGATAGGGTCCCAACTATGGGCAAATAGATGAAAAGAAACAAAATACCAATCCTTTTTAAATTAAACAAAGTCTTATCAAATCATTTTTTCGCCAAAGTCTTATCAAGTGCCACCAAATTTTCAAAAAGTCTTATCATAAGTCTCAAATCGATTGCATAAATTCATTCGTCGCTTGTATTAAAAAAAAAATAAAAATAAAACGTATAAAAAATTTTCAAATTATAAATGTTGTTTTTATTTCAAAATTATTTTTTCAAACGTGGGGTTTTTAAATGTGTTTTTTTTTTTTTTTTTTTTTTAAATAACCAGGAAAAGTAAATTCTTCAAAAATGAGTTACGGGTTTCATTTTGAAATGTAATAGTATATTGTTAGTTAATTTGTATCTACGGAAGATCAAAAGTTGAAAACTTGTGTTACGTAACTGAAAAAAATATATGACGTAACGGCTAGGTTTCTAAGAAAAAAAAAAGAAATAAAGTAACTGTTACTTTAATTATTCCAGAACTTATCAATTTTAAAAGAAAAAAAAATTAATTTTTTAATTTCAGACAATGAAAATTTTAAAGTGTAATAATATCAATTAAAATCCCGCCGCTAAAAATTGGCGCGAATTTTGTTAAATACATTGACATCCATCAATTCACACTCACAAAACCGTTACCACGGTTGGAGATATCTCTTAAAAATTTTCTTAAAATGTAAGTAACTGTTCTTTCAAATTACATTAAGTAAGCATTAAATTTTCTAATTATCCTAAAAACGTCTGAAAAATTGATACTTAATTTTTAAAATATTTTACAATAATTGGTTTTGAATTTTTTTAATTTCTGAAAATGGCTGATCGGACCGATTTTCTAGTAAATTTAATTGACTAATAAAAACAAGATATTTGAATCAATTTTTTAACAGGCTAAAGGATTAAAAAATCTGAAAAAATATTCAAAAAATACTTTAGTCTTTCCTCTTAACAATAACTTAAACATTTAGACATAAAAAAATTGTTTTATCAATTTTCTGAGCTTTTTGTCTCGGGTATACGTTTTTAACGTGCTAAAGGGACATTCCTAGTGAATACATAATGCTTCATAGGAGCAGTGTCCACTTTTCAGCTTATAATTTGGGAAACCACAAAACATGCTTTTAAATAATAAGACTTGCAAGTGAATCAGTCACAAAAGAAAATGTGTGTGATATGCAATCCAAGACTATTTGAAACAGCAATATCCTCAATGCTTAGTTCTAGCAGACCTTTTTTTAATGGTGATAATTACTCATTGTTCTTTTATTTATCAATGCTCAATTCTATTAAGTGGTGCCATGTAATCCAAAGCTGTGATTGAATTGCTTGTCCATCACGAAGAGATCATAAATGGGTCAGATACCAATAAAGCCATTACCAGCCATCAACTTAGGGATTTAAAAAGTACTTGAAATTGTAATGTTTTCAATCTGTACACCATTCAAATTGCACGTGGCATATTAATGTGCACTAAGCAAAGCAGTTGATCATAATCACATGTTATGGTGGTTAATGATGACAATGAAGCATGACCTTGTTGATTGATTTTTATTTTTTTTCCAGGAGACTCTAATATCATACCTTAATTCTTAATCATTTCTTTTTCTCTAATCATTTATCCAATGCTCTAGGCATTAAACATTTGGATAAATGTTCAAACATATTAATTACTTTGAAATCTACTTAAGGTAATTCAAAGTTGAAAAGATGTAGATCTGTTACCACACATCTAGCTCAGTGTCAACATTCAAATTGTCCTTAACATTCACCTTCATATATTTTAAAATAAAAGAAAATTCTGCACATTGAATTTAAGTGTATCTATTCAAATGTAGCTTTCCTTTAGTGATTATTATATAATATTAAGTATAGCTTAAAACAGTCCCTAACAAATTAAATAAAAAAAATAAAAATAAAAAAAGATTCAGAGGGAAGAGATTATTGGTTTGCCAATAATTCAATTTAGCGGCAAAAGAGTGTGAAGCGTGTGTGTATAAAGGAATGGGGGGGCAGTGAAACCGGTATTCTTGTGACATAAGTCTCTAAGGGCTTCAAAGGACTTCATTCTTGGTTCATGCGCATGTATAGTTGCACCAACAACACAAATTTAGTCCAATGAAGTCCTAAACGGCGGAATGTGCCACAGGGAAAACTTTTCCACTTTGTCATAAATTTTGCTATATATATATATATATATATATATTGTGTGTGTACTGAGTATAGCAGCAGAATTGTCCAATTGCTAGGTTAAGCTTTGAACCTCTCTTCAAGATAATCCTTAGGAAGGATTAAGGATATCTTGCTGAAATTCTCCAGGGTTTTTATAACACTATTGGACTCTACTTTGAGTAATAAGAATGTATAATTGCTCTCAAAGCTTAACAGAAGAATCATGATGAAATCAATCATAAATGAAAATGACATGTTCATTAATTAATCATAGCTGAGGATCGGAAACTAATGAAGGGTTAAAATAAAGTTGAAATGTGTATTATTCTGTGATCTTATTCGAGATGATCTTTGCCCTCTCTAACATTCTGTCCTAGAGTAACGAGGTGTCTCAAGTTTCATTTTCAAGTTTGTTTGTTTATGGGGGGGTTCTCCACTGTTCATAGGTGGAACTCCTCTCTCAAATGCCTTATGGATGGAATTGGATCTTTTCTAATTAAACTCTTTAGCTCTAAAGTTGAAATGATTATCCCTCTTCTTGATGTAACTTCCTGATCCAGTTTTCCTCTCTAGTGTTCCTTCTTTTTTAAACTTATTCACAGTTCTCTTGATTTTTCTTGAATGAATTTTGAAGATGGAAGCCAGAGAATGAATCTTGGTACCATTAATAAAGATTTGTTGTTTTTTTTTTTGTTTTTTTTTTGTTTTTTGTTTTTTTTTCCACAATTGCTCACTTGAGAAGGCAAATGGGTCTGACACGATGATTTTAACCTGTTCTCTTTCTAAGTTTATAACTCAAAGTTTTTTTGTTTTTTTCAGTCATTCTTTATGGCAAATGGTGTCAAGATGGCTATTTTATATATATATATATATATATATATATATATATATATATGTGGGACTGGGCAATTTATGCTGTCACACCTGGTGTGTGTCTGTGTATAGAAATCATTGAGTCCTTTTTATTACTAGCTTGTTCGGCTATATTTATGACCTTGCTTATAGCAATAGGGCTCGATACAACAGAGCGAAAATTCTTTATTATAGGATATTACATTCAAACATGTGCAACCGCTACATAAATGCATTCACGTTTTGATGGATGCTATTGCATCTCATCCAGTGGTAGTTGTCTAATGCGAAGCACTGATATGCACCGAAACACAAATGCATTCATGTAGCAGTTACATATGTCCGAATGTAATATCCTATAATAAATATTTTTGCGAGTGATATTTGTTTTTTTAAGCCTCTCACAAAATTTCTTCCTCAGTCAGTAACTTTAAGCTAATTGCAATTGGTGGTTTTCTTGGATAGTGTCATTGATACTAGATGGTCTCTGCAATTGCATTTGTATACAAGCCATTTTAAAGGAATTTGGAAATGTAATTTCTTTCAGATTTTTTTAGATGAATTATATTGGGTGGTTTGAAAGGATTAATAGGATCTACTTTTATCTGTGTATGTGAGGAAAAATCGGTGGTGTGTTTGATATATGAAATGTTGGAAATGATCACATGGTTTGCATTTTTGCAAAAAGTAGTTAAAATTCTGAAAATAATCCAAATCAAGTGTTGAAAATCTTTTGTACTTCCACATAAACAAAAAAAAAATCTACCAGATAGTGTTTCCATTTGTAATTTGAATTTTCCTTTAAAAAAAAAATGTTATGAATAAAGAAAATTAAATACTTTATAGCAACATTTAATGCAATAGATCCTGGGACAAGGAAACTGAACTGCCACTATTGTATTAAAGCCAGTCATTGTCCAAAGCTGATGTCTATTGATTGGGAATCCGCAGATATGATTTTCATCCAGAGAAGATGATTCAAACAAATATTGCTCCCATTTAGGCCAATTACAGGCAGTAATCAATGAAAATGTTTTTGTGTCAGCATAAAAAGGATTTTTAGTTTGGCTGACAAGTTTTCACCCTTGCATCATATTCTCAAAGAATTACAAAAGAACACCTTGAGCCATTCTTAATTAAGAAAAATAAAATGTTCTTGGTGGATGGAAGTGTGAAGTTGGCTGAAAGCTGGCAAAAAATAATGAGACAAAACTATTTTTCAATAAAAATTGTTGCAGACTTATTTTAATAATCAGTCAATTCCCTCCCTCACTTTTGTCTATATATCAATACTGGTTATGGTGGCAACATGTCAGCTCTTGTATTCTCCAGCCTTCAAGTATCTGTCATATTTGATATTGTTATGGTTTTCATTAGCAAGACCAAAAATTTTGCCTAATAAAAAAGACCATAGGGTACAAAAGCTAAAAAGTTCTAACAGTCAAGATGGAAACATTTGCCCTATTATTCTGCAGCCTTAAAAATATAAAGTATGGTGCTGAAAAGTTCTTAACTCAATTAAGAAGCCTTTCAAAATAAAATGTACAAATCCTGACATCAACTCTTCACATATTCAAGTTGTTACATTTCTCTTTCCTCCAAATTTGCATATATTACACTTTTGTGTGTGTGTGAGAGATTGATTGAGTGAGCCAGCCAAATAAATATATACACACTTCATGGAAAGAAAAACTTATGGATATTGTAATACTAAATTTATTCAGACATGAGATTAATAAAAGTTTCTTTTGAGTAATAGCCATGAGGGTAATGACATCTGTTTAAGATATATTGTTAAGTGTTATCGCAATTTCATAAAACCTGCTTTGGGGGGTAGACTCTAATAAACACACACATACACTAATTGTAACAAAGATATACATTCTCTTAAGCATAGGAACGAAATTAAACCAGCAGTTCACTAATATATATATATATATATATATATATATATATATATATATATATATATATATATATATAACCTGGTTCCATAATGAAAAGCAATACAAAAGTGAGCATTCATATGTTACTGGGTTACTATACTGGATAGGGCTATTTTTAAAAGCCCGGGTCTCAAAAGTTTTAAGTTTTGTTGCTTGTTATTTGGCAGGATGGAGTATGTACATTTTAACTTACCTTTTCTAATGTGATCTATTAATTGAGGAGATAATTGAAAATCTAATATTGCTGGACTTTCAAATTTAACGAAATCTAGTGATTCTAGTGTCTATATATGGGCTACAATTTCCTGTTATTAATTGGGCTTTTTCTTTTTACTCTCTCCTCTTGAATACCTTATTTTTATTTTTTCTTGTTATTTTTCTAGGATTCGATGATGCTGTTGAGGAGAGGGTCATCAATGAAGAGTATAAAATATGGAAGAAAAATACTCCCTTTCTTTATGACCTTGTGATGACCCATGCTCTGGAATGGCCAAGTTTGACTGCTCAATGGTTACCTGATGTTACAAGGTGAAGATCATTATTTCTCTATCAGTCACTTTAAATTCTTTTAATTTCTACAGTCTGGGAATAGCTTCAGAACATTTAAATTTCTTGTTAAAGATCTAGATATTGATTGAAATTGGGATTTGTGATGTTGACAGGAGGCACAGTGGAGTAATGGATAGTGGCTCCGATTGAGGAATCGGAGAGCCGAGTTCAAATTCCAGTCAAATCCATTTCATTCGCTTACATCCTGATACTCTTGGGAAATGGATGAATATTTTAAAAAAGGTTAATTATTAGCAAAAATTCATATTCCTTGTCAGTGCTTTTTTCTTTTCTTTTTTCCTCTCTCTCCCCCCTCTCTCAATAATTGTTACTTAACATACTCAGTTTCAATAATATAACAAATATTGATATGGTTCAAATTTATGTTAGGGATTTCAAATTTGAGACTATAACTTAAAATTGTCTCATCTACTTTAGAATTGGGGAATGCCAATACACAAATTGTGTGTAGTCTTTAATAAGAAAAGGATAGACTCCACTCCATCCGCCCCAAAAATGGGGTGGGTGGTATTGGCAAATTGACCGTTTTTAAGTGTGTGTGTGTGTGTGTGTGTTACACTTATTTAGATCATTCTGTAATAAAACTTTATAAATTCTTTCCTGTCTTAAATTCTCAATTAATTAAACTATATGGCAGACACATTTTAGAATAATAATAAAAAATGTTTGCAAAAAGAATCACCACACAGATAATATTACATCTGTAAATTTTAAAGCTGCACAATACAAGAGTTTTTATTTTGCTTGTTTTTCTTTCTGTAGCACTATTGTTGAATTTTTTTTAATGAGTATTAATTTGTCATGTATGGAAAACCATAAGTATCCTCTTGCTGTTTATAATTGCTGTTCCCAAGTGCACCCTGGACCACAGTGGTAGCACCTGTTAGGATCCCAGTTATGAGCAAATAGGAATACCACTACCTCAACAAAACACTATGACAATATGAAAAATACAAGCAATACATTTTATAGCAAAATGATCAACAATACATTTTATCTGTAGTTGTAGACATGCCTTCAAAATATTTAGATTTCAACATTAAATATGCTGCTAAACATAATCAGCCAACATGAAAGAACTTTCATGAGATTAATCCATATAATATTTTACAATTTTTAAAAGAAATCAAACTTTAATCCAAAATATAACTTTAACAAAACTACAACATAAAACACATGTCACTGTCTAGTAATTATGTCCGCACAAACATGTATATGCACAAAAGCTAAGTATCGTCTACCATGTACTCAATTGTGAAAGCAGAATAGCATGTTTATTACTTCAAAGCTCCCAAGAAAATCAAATTTTGGCATTAAATGACCCATAAGGAGTTGATATATATACAAAACAAAACCCTGTTTAATCCTTTAGCATTCAAACTGTCTTATAAATATCGACTCTCATTGATCAAACTGCTGCAACCCACCCCCATGTATACACTGCCATAATATATGACAATGCTATTGCAAATAATGCAGTAATTCACATAAGCAACCAGACTTTGTGGGAATTTTTTATATATATATATATATATATATATATATATATATAGTTATATATATAACTACAGAGCAAAATATTTTGGGAGATAATAGTGATAAACAATGTTCCTTTTAGACTTGCCTATAAATGTTTTCATCAGTCTATAAGTTGTAGTCAAAGATAAGTGAATCTTTGAGCATTGCACTTTAAGCTGTATCTTGCATGTTCATCAAGCTTTACTGAAAGTAAAGATTTTAAGAACTGATGTTTTAATTTTCATGAAAAAAAAATGTTTAAGATGTGTCAAAGCAATGGTGGTAGAGGGGATCTATTGTAACTGCAATATCTAGTTTTTCAAAAAAAAGAAAAGTGAAATACAATGAAAAATGAAATAAAAAATCTCTTCTCTTTTTCAGACCTGAAGGGAAGGACTACTCTTTGCATCGGTTGATTTTGGGGACACATACGTAAGTTGTATTCTTTCCTGTTGCACACCACCTTATTAAATGAACCCTGAATGCCTTGCTTGCCCACTAACCCACTAGGTAGACTAGGGTTTCTGTTAATGGCTATATGCAGTAGCAGGATCCTTCAGTTCTTGGTGGTTTAATTGATTGGACTGATTGATTGTTGGAGCTTGCATACATGTTGGTTCCAGGAGCATCTATTTTTTTTTTTTTTCTCTCTAAGGATTTTCTTTCCTTGACATCCTTTTTTTTTTTTTTTTTTTTTTTTTTTCTGAACTTTGAGGGGCAGTTGGATGCCTCTTGTTGATGGGCATTGGTCTAAAGATTGGATGACCTTTGTGTGTGTGTCTCTTAACTGATCTTGTTCATTTTATGTGGCTGCATTGTGCCATAACAGCTGTCACCAGATTGTGGCTGGTTCTGCTATTTGTCAGCTATGCTACATTTTGCTCTGCATAGTAGATTGCAAATAACTGAGGCTTTTTTTTTTTTTTTTTTTTTTTTATCAATACTTGCAAATTTTCATATAAGTTTGTGTTTTTCATTTTAACTGCACTTGCTCTTTTTTGCTAAACCAGCAATTTCAGAAAGGCACAACCAAATCTTTTTCTTCTCCCCCACCCCCTTTATGTATCTGAAATCTGATTTGTATTACTTATTTGCTATTTAAATTTTTTTGTTATATGTTGCTGTTACCACATGATGCCAGCTCAATTGTTTGTATTGCTTACCTCTTTTTCTTCCTGTCCTGGGTTGGTATAGACTCAAGAAAATACTTTCTCTATATATTTGTAAATAACTAGTACTTAGGAGTTTTAATTCTGAATGAATTGGCCTACAGATATACTCACATTGTTATGCCCCATTCTACTTCAACCGCTGGTGTCACTTGGTAGTTTTACTGATCCTCATCTGATGTTTAATCCCTCTCCCTCACCTTGTCTGAACTACTACATCTAGCTTGCATTCTTCCAGATTACTAACGTTTTTTATGGATTGCAAAAAGGTTTATCATAGAACAAATATGTTGAATTTCTCTGATCCTTCATTCCCTTCTAATTTATCGGATATTTAAGGTTCTTTCTGCTGCAGTATTGTATGAAAATGTTGCTTGCTAATATTGTTAAAAGTTAATTTAACATGTCTAATAACTTCTGAACTAAAAAATCCATTAAGATAATGACTCTGGTGTTCTTTTCACTTTTTTTTTTACATAATTATCACATTACTTTAAAATGGTGTGACCATTTTGACCATCCCTTTTCCTTTGCTTGTGGGCATTTCTTCATCTCTATTTTTCTCTATCTCCTTCCCTATTATGTATATATAACTTCTTGATTTGCTTATGAACTTGCATTATATTAGCTACCAATGGACTGGCTGGTTATACTGCATTTTTAGTGGCATAACAAGCTCCAATTTGGTATTGCTTCATCCCTTTCTATTCCAGCATCTCACCACTGACAGAAACCATCACTGTTGGACTACAGCAAGGATGAAAAGGAATCCTAATCAAGAAATTAGTTTATTCCCAATTTGCCAGGCATAGAAAATGATTGTCACCTTTCATAACATGATTGTGTGCTTCCCTTTTGTAAGGAGGAGATATTTTCCTTATTTGAACTAACCACAGTGAAAAAGTGGTAAAATTTGAGACTATAATTTTTACAAATCTTGTCTAAATTTAAATATTTTAACATTGTAAAAATCATTAAAGAAAATACTTATAAATATCTTTATATTTTAAGTCTTAAACAAGCTTCTAACAAATTTAATTCATAGTTTGACTAAAAGCAAATTCATCCCTGATTGAACATTAATTTCTGGTAACTGATGATAATTGCTGTAACCAATCTTGTTTTTGGTTATAACTTGTCTTGTTTACATTTGTTGATTTTTTTTTTTTTTTTTTTAATTAGAGTAAAACGCTAAAACAGAATTGATGCATTATTAGTGTGGCTTAGAACAACATCAAAGTAACATTGGAATTTTGTTTATTTAATGCTTTAAAAGATTGAATTAGAATTTTCATCCGTATTTTTTCATAGCACTGTTTCTGAAACACTGATAAATATTAGCCAACCTGTAAAGAATTTGAAAATTAGTTTTAACTTTTACATGTTAATTTTTGTTTTTACTCAAGCTTGCTGATAGCATTTTAGTTTTCAAATAAATTAACAATGAATACATTATTAAATCTTTAGAATCATGACACAAAAGTGGTTCCATCAAAGAATGTTTTAATCTACTTTGAAATTTGGAAAATTAGCAAATGAATGTAAACTTGTAGTTTCAAGTCACCCAATGTACCACCTGCAAGTATCCGATATAAAGAGAAATAACCCAAATTAACTTTCAGTGATAATGTGAGAAGAAAAGAATGCCTTCACTTTTTTTGCATATCTTAATTACTTCCATTTTCCTGGAGCAATTTCAATTGCTAATTTAGCATATTATTTTTAAGGCATTTATTATTGCACCAGTAATTTGTTGAATCGGCATGTTTAGTGAATTTATAAGTTTGCTGTTCAAATACATTTTAAATAATTGATTTTAATGAAAACAATTATGAAATAATTTAGATTTAAAATGTATTGAAACCGTATTAGTAACAGTCTCATTTTTCTGTTAGGACATTTTTTTTTTTTTTTTTACAGTCTGTAGCAGTTTACATTTAATAAAATAGGTAAAAATATTCCTGGCATCAATTTATTTACCAGCATCCTTCAATTCCTGCTGGCTATTAACTGTTCTCACTTGCAGAGCAGTTGCCAACTTGGTTTTCTGGCAAATAGTGATTTAATTTCCTGGTTAAGGATGTTATCAAGTCATTCCCTCTCTGTATTATTTGCTTTTTGTTCCATTTAAGATACAATGTATTCAATAATTACAGGTTTGTATCAGCATCAGATATTTTTTTATTATTATTATTTTATTTTTTTTACTTTGCCTGAATGTTGGCTGTTTGCCATCTAGTGTTTCCATTGCTTTCATAGATATTGTCTGTCTGATTTGATAACATCTGCTCATGTTGCCTACAGCAAAATTAAATGTTTTGCCACCAAAAAGTTTATGAACTGTCTAGGGATATATTTGTAAATAATGAACTATTAGAATTTTTAAAAGTGGTTGTTGCTTTTATTTTTTCTTTTCAAATTCAGTTTTAAAGTGTACTACTTTTCTATATTAATATAAAATATCTTTCAGCTTAGCAGAGAAGTTTTTTTTTCCAATAAACAATATAAGGATGAATCCTTGTTGTTTTTAACTTTAACATTCAAAACCATTATCAAATGTTTCTGCTGTATTTGACATACCGTGATGTGGAGCATCCCAGGCCAACACCGCTTTGACATTACTTGCCTTATGTGTTGCATATTTTGCTGGCTTAGGAAAGATTACAATTTGCACATTTTGGAAAAAACGTTATTGTTTTAAATAATCATCACTAATCATGTGGAATATTCTTGCATTTGAATCTTTTTAATTCTCAGTTTTTTTTTTTTTTTTTTTTTTTTTTTTTTTTTTTTTTTTTTTTTTGTTGTTTGTTTGTTTTTATGCTAATATTCCTTTAAAGGAGTCACATCACTTGAAAATAAGGTAAATCTTCATTCAGAAAATGAAAAATATTATTTTATTAATTTGCATATCAGTGCAAACTTTGTTAGGATACAAAGTAATTTAATAAAATAGTTTAACTGCAGATGTTCAAGATTGCAGTTAAAAAAAAACAAGCCTGAATATGCAGCAACTGTTTAGAAATCCTTGTTGGTTGTTATTGCATAAAATTCAAGTGATGATATTTCACCTGGTGGTTGGGGGGCATTTGACCTTTTTCGTCAGGTTTTGAAAAATATTGGTGGCAGGATGAATTTTCAGGTAAATTGAGCATCCTCTTGAGTTTGTGTATATGGAGGAGTGTGTATGCATGTATGTATGTGTTTGTAATATATATGTAAGTATGTGTGGGTGAAAAGAATTCTTATACACAGGACTCCATATTGACTAGTAATTTTTTTTTTTTTTTTATCTTAAAAAAATTTGCTAAGTGATAAATCCCATGACATTTTTTACCTTTTCTATTTTGTTAACTCCAGCTCCTCATCTCCCGATTCGAACAACTCTCGGATGTGAGCAGTTTCATTTCCTGCCTGGTTTTTACTGACACAATAACTCCAGCTCCTCACTTGCATGCTTTTCTTGTAGTGGTGGCTTTCGACTAATGAACCAACCAGTGACTCTGACTTCCTGCCCTTGTCTGTTAGAAAGAGACTCTCATTTCTAAAGCCTTCAGCTGCCTGCCTTTTGTCAACTTTAGCCCTCTTTCTCTATCTCTCTTTCATGTTAATCTGCTCTCCTTCCCCCCCCCTCCCTTTCCATACCATTGGACACTGGATAAACCACTGTTTGCATTTACCAAGACATTACTGCATCTTATCCATTTCATTAATGATCTTAAATTTTAACTTAATTTATTTAGTAACATTTTTTATTTATGGTATAGGTACAATGAAAAATTCCAATCTATCACCAGCTGCTGGGACTCTAAAATAGCACTACAATTTTTGTTGGTTAACATAGAAAATCATTTTTGATAAAGCATAATGTCAATAACAATTTTGTATTAAAATAAAATTGATATTTTGTGTAATTAAAAATAAAATAAAAATTTCATTTACATCACCTACTTTAATATCGAACCTGATTGTGGAAGGGATTAGCTTTGCTTATTTTATAAGTAACTTTTGTACTTTTGATTGCTCATTCATTTTTTCCAACTAATGATGTATATCTTATTTAATTTTCTGCTATATACAACAAATACATTGTAGAAAAAATGAGTTAGTGAGAATTGTTTTAATGGTTCATAATATATTGAATAAGAGATAATGACCTCTTCCTTTATTTATCAATCTAGAATGGGTTTTTGGTTTAGTTTTGCTCAATCTCTCCTTCCCTCCCCTCAACTGACAAAGAGAGAAATATTACATTTACAAATAAAAATCCAGAGGACTAACAGAAACACTAATCACAACTAAAAAAAAATAATTGGATAAATTCAAACAGTTCAATTTAAGAACGGTTACCAAGAGCCTTTCTAATTTGTCACTGTCTGTTGTATTGATACATGGTTGTTCCCCCCGGATGACTTGGTATTTTCTTTTTACTTAACAAATAGATACTCAGTGGAAAATGGGTTTATAATTTCTCCAAATGAAGATAATCTTAGCTAGATATATATATATATATATATATATATATATATATATATATATATATATATATATATATATATATATATATATCCCTTTGAATTGTTAGAACCTGTTCAGGGAAGCACACAGTTACTCTGCAACACTACAGTAATCAATTGGGTCATTTGAATGTCATTTTTGGTTTGTGGGGGTGCTAAGGAAATTAAACCATTTTGCATAGCAGTACTCAACTTGATGTTGCAAAAAAAAACTAAACCTCAAATAATTGTGATGGATGTACTGTATATTCTCCACGTTTGGCCTCTCTTTTGAGTAACACATATTTAGCTCCAAGCTATCATCATTTCTATAAATGCCTAACCTTGAAAATGTCATTAGCTCCAAAGCAGAATTGTCCCCTTTTTCTCTCTCTCTTATATGAATGAGTAACCATTATACAAGTCACTTTCACTGTCAACCTAATAATAGGAAATACCAACACTAAGTAAATATGACGTGAAATACATATGCTACTCTCACAGTTTCAATGACTTGTAGATGACTGGGTTCAATTTGAAAATTATTGGAACTTGTTAATATTGCTGCAGCAGTTATAGAACAAAGGAGTTTAAATAACCCATAAGGCAAAGTTTGTTTTTTCTTTTTTTTTTTTTTATGCACACTTCTTGCTTCTCATACTTGGTGTTCCTTATTTTAGGATATGTTAATTTTAATCTGGTTATTATGGCTGACTAAGATAAAAACATTGGTAGATCTTGATGCATTTTTGGCTTTGATTTGGTCACATGCAACAACTCCTATTTACTTAATTGAAGCTTTAGATGAAATTCTTGAAACCTGTATCAAATTGTGACTTTGCATTGTTGTGTATTACAAATATATATTTTTTATTGATAATACATTTTTCCTCTTTCTCTCCTTTTCTCTCTCCCTCTCTCTCTTAGACACTTGTACAAAATCCTTCTCTCTTTAGTCTTTCTTATTTGACACTGTTTTGGTTCATATGGCAAAACATCAATATGAACAATTAATCTTTGACTCTTTTTTAAGAGTTGATACAAGATTAACTGAGGATTTGTCAATTGATGAGATTAAGTTCTTTGTTTCCTAGTATATCAAAATGCAATTTCCTCAAACTACAAAATCAAATAATGGGTCTTTTTTTTCTTTCTCTTTTTTTCTTCTTTTTTCCTGTCCTCTTTTTTTTCCTGTTATTTATTTTCCACTTTCCAAATTTCTTTTATAAACTGAAATAAAATTTAAAAAAAAAAAAAAAAAAATAACATCCTTTATAATTTTTTCATCTGCCTGGATTTTCTTTATTTCAGCAGCTGTAGGTGGCATTCTGACAATCTGGACAGGTACTATGACTAGTCTTTTACTCTATAACTTTTAATGTATGGCTTGTAGGCATTTTTTGTAATTGCCCAAAAAAAAATTTATATTTTTCAGTTGGCTCCACATCAGTTTTATGTATAAAATATCTAAGTTTTTGTATTTTTATTTATTTTCTTTAAATTTGAAATCCTCTAGCCAGCTCCAATTTTATTTTTAAGTTTTTTTTTTTTTTTTTATTATTATTATTTTTAAGTTTTTTTTTTTATTCTCCTCTCTATCTCTATCTCCCCCTCCCTCTTCTCATATTTTAAAAATATTATATATACATATGGAAACCTGCCCACTTAAATTCATTAATAGACAAGTTTCCAGATATAAACTGAAATCTCCAAACAACAGATAATCTGGGCAATTTTAGATAATTCTGGGATGTTGGTACATATATAAAATTTCCAATTTACTAATTCAAAATTCTTAGCTGGCAGTATTTTAGGTAACTTATTTGAAAGTATGGTTTCAATATTTTTTTCTGAAATAATTTTTCCCCCTTCAAATAATTAATAAATATCAAGTAATTTTGTTTCCTTGTTTTGAGCGATGGAGTACCAAACCTCATTTAACCTTTCAATAGGAATACGCTGGCAATATCTTTTTAACTGGGGATTTATCATTTTATCCAGGTTTCTATTTCATTTGTTTTAATTCTTTTTCAACTGGATGAGTAGACAGCTTGGATATGCACAAGACTTAAAAAAACAAAACAAAAACTGAAAGAAAAGAAAATAACTAATGAAACTGTACCTGTCCAAATTATCAGGATGGTTAAGAAATCAAAATCATTTAAAAGTTTTAACTTGTAAACTCAGCTGCAACAAACAATAGTTTGGGGCTTGCTTATTGTTTCTCTCTTTGTTTTGTCTTGGGGAGTTGCAGTCATTGATAGCCACCTTCTGATGATAGCAGCAGCAGCTTTACTGACCTGTATTTGTGCATAACATGTTGCCTGCTTTGTAGTTCTGCACAACTTTTAACTGCTAAGCCATTTCTCTTTCTTTCTTTTTCTCTCTCTCTCTCTCTTTTCCTTTGCTCATGAGGACAAAATCTACAACCCAGCATATTAGGTACAAAAATAATGATACTGATCAAATACTTTAAAAACAAAAAAATCAGATTCTGATGTCAGCTAATTGCAATAAATATTCTGTAAACTTGTAAAACATTTAGAAATTCTGTTCACCAGATTTTGGAGCTTGTGCTTATAGATCTTTAAAATAACTTTTTGTTTTTTTTAATTGCTTTTTATCATTAAGACAAAACCAAATTGCAACAAAATGACTTTTGTGCAATATAAAAGCAATATAGAAATTCAATGTCAGTAACATTGAAAACGACAATAAGTCAGTATTTTGGAATGTTATAAATTTGATCATTTGTATATATTTGCAATCTTATCAAAGATTAAGTTTTATAATTTAACCCACAATTTATGTGTGTGGTTGATTTTCCTAACAAAATGAACATGCATCATCTTCTGAATTGCATGGATGGAATACGATTTAGCAACAAGTCAAACAAGATAATATTTTGTCTTATGCTTTGTTTAACCTAAGTTAGTTTTCTTTAATATTTGCCAGTTATTTTCTGTTAATGCAAAAGAAAGAATAAACTTAAATGTTCCATAGTCAACAGCATAAAATTAGACTCAAGGAAAGCTTTTCTTTGCAAATAGTTTTTAAAAGCTCTTGGTAACTGTTTATTTCAGTCATTAATTTGTGTCATTCTTTTAAAATAGGAAAATTTCTTTATGGAGTGTTAGACTTTTTAACTTATTGATAAAAAAAAATTGTTTCCCCTTAAGTTGTAATGATATTTGAGGGTGGGAGATTAAGTTCATGCTTACCAATGTTGATTCTTTCACTTACTACTTCATAAATAAGTAATTGTTAGGTATATACTTTAAGAGAAATTGTGGCTATGGGAACAAATACTTAACTCTTGACAATCCTATTGAATCCCAAACTTAGATTAACATTCTACATAAAACTAGATTGTTTTATGAATTCTCCTTTTTTCTTTTTCTTTTTTTACCAAAGTTCTAGTACACGTTTTTTTTAATGGCCACATTTTAAATATTTCATCACTCATTAACTATGATGAAAACAATGTAACGGCAGTTTTCATGCTACATCCAATTGGTATCACAGTTTTTAGAATTTGAACAGTTTCTTCTTTGTCCAATCTGGTGATCATCTTTTGCTTGTTACGGGAGTAATGTAGGAATCTGATACTTTTCTCTCTGTTTTCACCCTTGTTTTGCATGTTTTTTCTTTTTCCATTATTCATCTTTTTTTTTTCCTTAATATGTTCATGACTACAATCACTCATCTATCTTGAAGAGGATAGAATATTTTTGTTTCAGCTTTCTTGAGATTCAGTAAACCAAAAAAAAAAATAAATAATCTCTTGAAACATTTGTTTCATATTTATATACAGCTTATCATGTTAAGCCATTGCATCTTGTAACTTTTTCTCTTAAGGAGAATCAGAAGTAATTCTGGTCTTACTGTTACTTTACAAAAACAAAATCAATTTTACTAGATTTTGCTTCTGCTCTAAAAGTTTAATTTGTGCTTAAAGTATTTGGAATACTGTAAATATCAGTTTCAGTGACTAGAGCTCCAGCTGGTGATAGATTTGTTAGTGTTAAGTTCAAATTTTCTTTCTTCTTTTAAACAGACCATTATTTACAAATAGACAGACTAGCTTCCCAGTTTCTCTCTCTCTTTTTATTTTTTTATTCTCTCCCCCCTACACACACATACACTTTCAAAAATTTTTACCCTATTCTGCCTAAGCCATATATTTTGCTTTTCTTTTCTTCTTTTTTTTTTTTTTTTTTTTTTTTTCCACTCCTCTAAGAAAGTTTCTTATTTCTATATTGTTTGACTGGTATTTCTTTCTTTTTTTTTTTTCTGTTGTTAAAATTGCATGGGAGTAATAAGTTGATGTTGTAGATCTTTCTCTTCATGTCCTGTTTATTCGTTTTTTAAATTAGGAGAAATTTGATTGAAAACATTACTGTATTATAATTAATGATTGTTTAATTATTCCACATACTGATAACAAAATTATAAGAAATTTATCCTAAATTTCAGGCTGAAAATGTAGATGTATCTCTCTTTTTTTTTCTTTTCTCCTCCTCTCACTCTGCAATTGTTTTGCTTGAAAAGAATTTTAACCATTTATATCAAACATGAATACTCTATACTTATCTTGGCTTTAAGTGATAGTTTTCATGAAATCTGTTCCGATCTTCAAATTCTCTAGCAAATGAAGAAACAGGTGAACATGTACAGGGATGGGAGGTTCTTCCCTGTTTTTAAAAGATTTTATTTCAATTTTAACTCTCCAAAATTTTGAGAATTGTATATTTCTTTATAGCAAAATGGTTCAAAAGGTATTTTTGATTCTGACTTAGGGAAGATTGGGCTGTAATATATATATTTTTTTTTTTTTAATCTTTCACTTGTAAATGTTTGTTAATCACTACCAACTAATTTATGGGTTGTTGTTTTGTTTTTTGGGTTTTTTTTTTTTTTTTTTTTTTTTTAATAATACAAAAATAATGAAATTTTAATGGTATTTAATTAGAAGAAAACTAGTTGATCTTATAAGGTTCTTTCAGGCTTGTGGTCTACCTCAATTTGATTGAAACCCCACCTCCAACACACACACATGCCCCCCACGCTTCCCTTATATCTTACATGTGATTATAAACTGGTTAGTTGGTTGGTGCAGTGTTGCTTGCTTACTCTTGCATGTTTTAATGTTTGCATTTAGTTGTAACGCTACATTTCCCTCGCCCTTTTTTTTTTTTTTTTTTTTTCCCCTTTCTTCATTTTTGTCCCCTTCCAAAATCATAACCACTTGGTCAGAGTGAGAGGGTTTAACCTTGCAATAAAACCAGTTATGATTGTGTGGAAAGTGAACATGTCTTTCTTTCTCACTCACTCAAATTATAGAACCAAATATTTGACATGTTTCATCAATTTTAAGTACCACCTTTCACTGGTTATTATATAGAATGTTCAATGAAGATTCACCCAAAAAAGCTAGAATATATTTGGCAGCAGAATATTTGACTTTAGAAAACTAAAAAAAAAAGTCTTAATTTTCAGCATTCTTTAAACTATTAAAAAAAATCCCATGAAACTACTCCATCTTAATACTTCACTGCATGTAATAACTAAAATCATTTCTTCTTTCCATTCTAATCTACAATCTTTTCAAATAAATTTAGTATGCAAGCTTGTAAATGTTGTAGTATTTGTATACTTTGCTGTAATTTTTACATGTGGCTTTGTTTATTCTCTGAATGTGTTTTAGTATAACAATTTTGATTGTTACTTACTACCAGAGCCCACAGAGTTGTCCATTTTCCTGCTTGCTGAAGGAATTGGGACCAGCATGTTTTTAGATTCTTGTAGTTTTCTATGTAACTCGCCTTGATATTTATAATTGAACTAGGGTTATGTATATTATAAAGAATTTCTTGGTATTGTTAAAATTTAATGCTATATACTGGACTCATTTACTCTTTTCTTTTTAATATTAAATAACATTTATTCATAGAGGAAAAAGTAGAATGTAATTGATTTCTGTGAACATAAGATTTAGTAAAAATATTTTCATAAAATATTTTTTTTATTATTTCTTTGTTAGACAAAATTAAGTACTTAAATGTTTAAATTTTTATTAAACTCTATATAGTAAAATTTTAAATTTATTTCTAGCTTTGAAATATTTAGGATTTCAAACTGAAATGTTTAAATCTTACAAATGTTTATTCACTGGAGAAATTCTGGAATTATTTTTGAAAAATTTAGTATAAGAGGAAATCTTTAGGGGAATGGTTGTAGTTGTTTTATGCCTTTAAGGTGACTGTTAAATTCTGCCTGCTACAATATTTATTCTTCTTTCAGATCGGATGAACAAAATCATCTGCTTATTGCCAGTGTCCAATTGCCTAATGACAATGCTCAGTTTGATGCTTCTCATTATGACAGTGAAAAGGGAGGTAAGTGACTTTTTCTTTGATGTTCTTTGTATTATATATCTCTCTCATATATATATATATATATATATATATATATATATATTTATATATTCTTATTTTTTCTTATTTTTATTTTTTTTACACAGAATTTGGTGGTTTTGGCTCAGTTAGTGGGAAAATTGAAATTGAGATAAAGATTAATCATGAGGGTGAAGTAAACAGGGCACGATATATGCCTCAAAATCCATGTATTATTGCAACAAAGACGCCGTCCAGTGATGTACTGGTCTTCGACTACACCAAGCATCCATCAAAACCAGGTAAGGACATTTCTGGATAAATTATTTCCAAATGAATTACCTGGAAAAATACTATTTTAAAATAGAATGTCTCTCTTTTTACTTTGAAGTAAATTGTAATCTGTGAGCAGTTTTTGAATGACTTTTTCTTTGTCTTTTCTCTCCATAACAGATCCAAGTGGTGAGTGTAATCCTGAGCTGAGATTAAAAGGCCATCAGAAAGAAGGGTAAGATTTTTTTTTTGCTTTACCCATTTTAAGAATTGCTGAAAATAAAAATGTCTTTTATTGCCTTTACAAAAAGTCTGTATGTATATATAATAATAATAATAATACCCAAACTTAATTCTTTTTCAGTTATGGCTTGTCATGGAATCCCAACTTGAATGGACATTTGCTTAGTGCTTCTGATGATCATGTAAGTAATGTTTACTAATTACCTTGCAATGAGAGAATGCTTTTAATTTTATATTACTGAAAAATTTTGGAGGAATTCATTATTTTTCCCTTTTTTTTTTTTAACAGACCATCTGCTTGTGGGACATCAATACAACTCCAAAAGAAGGCCGTGTGATTGATGCTCACACAGTATTTACTGGACATACTTCTGTTGTAGAAGTGAGTATCATTTTTTTCTTGAGTTCAATATAAAAAACAATAAAATAAACTGTTTTCACTGAATTTAATGTATTAAAACAGTCAAAGATGTTTATTAAGCCAATTTTTTCTTTGCCTTTCAGGATGTAGCTTGGCATCTTCTTCATGAAAGTTTATTTGGATCTGTTGCTGATGATCAAAAACTCATGATGTAAGTCTTGGTGAATTTTAATTTAACTTGATCACTGCTGGGTTTCAATGTTTAATCACAATGTTTTGTTTGTTTTTTTTTTGTTTTTGTTTTTTTTTCACTATCTACAATATTCAGATTATTGTCCTCATCTTTGTTGCCATATTTATCACTACACTCCGGCCTTTTTCAGGTGGTTGGAATGTTGAATTGAACCCTTTATTTCGCTTGCTGGGGTAGACTTTTCTTGTGTCATGTGTAATGGATGTCAGTTATCTCCTGTTAATTCCCCTCTCTACCGCCTTAACCGGGTATTGAACTTGTGTCTTTATCCACTGTGCCATTAGGGTAGGTTGATTTTGGAACTGTAAAAAGAATAACTCGAAAGTTGCAAAATAACGTTAAAAATTACCACAAAAAATATTTTTCTTCAAAACTTCGTATTTATTTGAGCAATCGATTTTAAAGACAAAATAAATCGCGAATTTTATCATCATAACAGTGTCACCGGGGACATGTGTATGTTAAATTAAAACCGAGACTTAACGAAAAGAAAAAAAGAAAATAACGCTTAATAATGGATATTTTTGAGTTTATTATCTATTCTCTTATTAAATTAAATGAAATTACTACAAATAAAAAATAAAACACATGAAAATATTTAGTTTAAAATACAAATAACTACTCATGAACAGCGTCATTTTTACTGGATATTTTTTCGGTATTTACCAGTAGTAATTACCTCCTCTTGTATGTTCGTTTTATTTTTGTTTACGCTTTTAACTAGCACAAATATCTATTTTATTTTTCATCAAAATATACTTAACTGTTTAAAAAAAATACAACTTTTATAATTATTGTAATTTGTTTATATTTTGAAAATTGTTTTATTAAAAAAGCCTGTTTACAAGCTAATCTCGGAACTAACTCTACTTTTATATAAACATTACTTTTTTAATTTAATAATGCATTTCAAGCTTTATTTTCCAATTTATTTTGAAAAATATTTTTGTATAATTTCTGATAAGACATATATTTTCTTTGTCAGATATTTTAATAAAAATGGCAGGAAAAACATCCCAAAGGGCCAAGCATACTGTGAAATTTTAATAAGGCTATATAGTGGCTAGCCTTATCAAAATTCCACGGTATGCTGTTGAGTTGATCAGGGGTGATGTATCTTACAATCTTGGAGCCAGCCTTACCAATGCATTGCTCTTGGATTTGAGGGGTATGGGCTTTCTTATCCCCAATATTAATATAAAAAGATATTTATACAGATAAATGTAAAATTGATAGAGCAAAGGTTAAAGTGAAAACAAATGCCCATCAACAGCATGATGAAAAGGTGGAAAATTTTTGTATTGCAGTTGATGGGAGAACTGACAAAGACACACTAATGTACAGGGAAATAGTGGAGGAAAATGGAGAGAAGACTGGGGAAAAAAAAAAGACCAAGAGACCAGAACGCCACTTGACTGTCACAAAGATGACATATGAAAGTGAATATCTGACACTTAAGGTTCTTCCTAATATTGGTGCAATTGTTGTGGTTCTTGCCAAGCAAGTGGCTGATGTTTTGCATGAATTCAACAGTGTGAGCACTATCAAAGCTATCCTTGTTGACAAACATTAATGCCAATTCAGGCTGTGAAGGTGGATTTGCTGCACCTCTAGAAAGAAAACTTAGCAGAAATCTTCATACTATTGGTTGCTTCTTGCACCAAAATAAATTTCCGTTTAGAGCTCTTTTTAAACATGTAGATGGTACCACAAAAAGCCCTGCTACATTCAATGGTCCACTTGGAACATTACGTGTAAATGATTACCATAATTTACCCCAAATATCATTTTCAGCTGTTGGTAGTCCTCTGGATTCTATTTTTAAAATTGAAAATGCAGATACCCTTAGTTGTGACCAAAGGCTCCTTTATGAATATAGTGGGTATTTCTAGAGGTAAGGTGGACTCTAGATTTGCATCATGGAAAATTGGTCCATTAAACCAGGCAAGGTGGTTAACTTTTAGGCATCAGTCTGATGTGCTTATGGACTCATGGTGCATACCCACGAAATATTTCAACCAAACTCCACAGTTTAATAAATTTTATTGTGAATGTGTATGCCATTTGCCAGTTCGAAAATAAAAGAAATAAGTTCCACAATCAGCAAATGTATATTTTCAATGTGATCCAAAGGATTAGGAAGCAACCATATGAAATCCAACAGATCACATTGAAAAATATACAATACAATGCTTTCGCCTTACTGCCTAAAAATATCTTATATTCAATGGTCAAATCTGATGAACTGGAAGTGAGGGAAGAAGCTATAAAAAGAATTTTGGCCATTAGGTTAGTAAATATTTATTCATATAAAATTGACTAAATTATACCGATTTATGGAATCATTTTAAGGATTTTATCTAATTTCAACATAAATATTAAAGCTGTACAGAGTGCAATTTTTTAAAGATAAATCAAATTCATTTTTATACTCTTTCAAGAGTGGGGAGCAAACCAAGAAAAAATTAAAAAGAATCACAACTATCAATTTTAAAGCTATGCACTGGAGACAGTTAAAAGATCTGTCATTAAGTGGAATTTGTGAACCACCACTCACAGAAGAATTTTCTGAAAATGAACTTTGGGAATAATTATTAAATGGTACGAAACTTGACTTGCCAGATTTGCCCTCACATTCTCAAGGTGTGGAACGGGCAGCCAAGTTAACAACAGAAGTTTCCCAATCTGTGTATTTGAAGCAAGGCACCAGCACATAATATCAAAAGCTTTGTGTCAGAAATTGTGACCATCAATTTCATCTGAGGGTTCTTATATGGAGCTATTTGACTATATATTAAGCCCTATTAAACTATTCTTTATTTTTCCATGCATGTTTGTTGTATTTTCATTCAAAATAGAAAAAAAATCAATTTTTTAATGTATTCAACTAATACTGCTTAATTCATGAGGTAAAAACAGCATTTCAAAATCATCAGTGATAGGGGAGGGGCAAATTTACAATTTAAAGTTTACTTATAATTTCTACATTTTATTTAATTTTGATAAAATAAATAACATTCCATGATTTAAATGGTGAAATTGTTTGTTTTTTTTTTTAACAATATTTAGTCCAAATCTTGCAAAAGCGTGGATTTTTCAGTGCATTTTTTCTACGATCTTTGATGCTAAATGCTCAAAAAACCGTTGAAGTGACAAATCTAATTTTTTGTATCAGTATTTAACTGGGCTATACACAACTTTCCGTACATTATTCTTTTTGATTTTCTAAAAAAAAAAGACAAAAATTGACCTACCCTACTGTGCCATGTATCCTCGAGTCTGCCCCAGTGACTGAAATAAAGGGTTCAGTTCGTTCGACATTCCAACCACCTAAAAGAAGGCTGAAGCATACAACAGCCGAAATGTAATAAAGATGACGGCAATAGTCCGAATTATGTAAATAGTCTACATAACACCTCATCTCAAAAATATAGATATATACTGAAATTTTTTTAATTTTTTTTTTTTAAGATGGGATACAAGATCAAACAATACAAGCAAACCCAGCCACACTGTCGATGCCCATACTGCCGAGGTTAACTGCTTATCTTTTAATCCCTACAGTGAATTCATTCTGGCCACTGGATCAGCTGATAAGGTATGTGTCATTTGATAAATTTTTATAATATGCTTATTTTTCGTGTGTAGTGGGATTTTGTGACGGGACAGTTTCCACACTGTTGCGATATTGTAAGTGTTTAAGTGAAGTGTGTTATTAAACTGTTCCCCTCTTTCTTTTAACAGTTCTTTAAAATAGTGTTTTGATTATTTAAGGGTTGTTGTCGATGATTTCTTTTGTAGACTGTTGCTCTGTGGGATTTGAGAAATTTGAAATTGAAGTTGCATTCATTTGAATCACATAAGGATGAAATCTTTCAAGTAAGTTTAGCATTTTTATTTCTTATAAGGTTTCTTGTATCTTTTGAGAGATTCTAATGGCTTTTTTTTTTTTTTCTTGTAGGTTCAATGGTCACCTCATAATGAGACCATCTTGGCCTCCAGTGGCACAGATCGTAGATTGCACATTTGGGATCTTAGGTAAGAGAATCTTTTTCTTCACACTGATTGATTATTTTGAATTGGATATTTCAAGAATTTAAAAAAAAAAAAAAAAAAAAAAAAAAAAAATTGATAAACATAGATTTTTTTTTTTTATCCTTTTAAAGCAAAATCGGTGAAGAACAATCTGCTGAAGATGCAGAAGATGGCCCTCCTGAATTATTGGTAAGTAAATTCTTAAAATTCCCATCTTTAGTTGAGTTAACAATTTAAATGTGATAGTTTTAATTCATTTTATCTTTTGATGAAAATTTATTTGCTTTGTATTGTATATAGCTTTTGCATTTTGAAAAATGAAATCTTTTTGGGTGTGTACTTGAATTTTTTTTAATTTTATTTCTTTTTCTTGTCAGTTCATTCATGGTGGGCATACAGCCAAAATATCTGACTTTTCTTGGAATCCAAATGAACCTTGGGTTATTTGCTCAGTATCTGAAGATAACATCATGCAAGTTTGGCAAATGGTAAATTTCAATTTTCATCTTTGCTCATTTCTCAAGTGATACTTTAGAAATACCTTCAAGTATGAAATTTTCTTATTTATTCTTTCTCTAAATTGTCAAGCAATTACCTGATTTTGACCTTCTAAATTTTACCTTTTCTTTCTCAATCAGGCTGAGAATATTTATAATGATGAGGAGCCTGAAACACCAGCTGGAGAACTTGAGACGACCAGATCTTAAACTCTGTGGGGTTTTTTTTTATATATAACATGTTACTCATATTTCAGGTAGCTAACATACCTGATCCAACCATCAATTCTCTCATTTCTAGATCCATCCACACAACAATGACACTCAGACTGATTCTGTCTCCTTCCTGCACAAAATGAAGACAGAAACCCAATCAAAATCAACACTTTTGCATCTACATCCGTTGCTTTATAAGTTGGTATTTAACACATCTTACCCACTCCCATCATCTTTTGATTTTCTCTCTCCTCTTCAACCCCCCCCCCCCACCTCCATATAACCCATGTTTGGTGCATGTCAAGCAAAGGTGCTCCTCTATGTAAATAAAACACCAACAATAAAAAGAAACCTTGTACAAGAATCTTACTTTTTTTTTTTTTTCTTTATGTGAATAGTCTATAATATTAGTATGTTTGTTTCTGAGGAAAATAATTGCTTCGGTTTCCTAATATTATTGGCCATTAAAGATTGTATACAGACGCTCTTTAATCTTTTTGATTAATAAAAAAAAATCAAAAAAATCACTACCTTCCCTCAATTGTTAAATGGTCTCAATTTTTGCAGGTTTTATACATAATCTTTAGGAAAGTTGATTAGATTTTTTCTTTTTGGTCATGGGATTCAACTGGTGGTGATTTGTGAGTCCAAGTATGAAATTTTTGCAGCCCAAACAAACTGTTGATAAATAAAAACAAATTTAAAAGGAATTCTACTGATAGAAGAATTTTTCTGATGAAAGTGTCAATCAATAAATTGTAATAAATCAAGAGACATCTGGATTTTGGCACTGTCTTTGTGGAAGAATGGATCTATATGGGCCTCTTTTGTTCCTGGTTGCATCTGGCTCTGATTTATTGAATGTTTTTCCTCTAAGCTATTTGTGACCTTCCTCAGATGGCAATCTGAATATATGAGTGGTCTAATAGTACTTTATATAAACAAAGCAAGAATTCTTTGGAAAATTTTAGAAGACCATCAATATAGTCTTACTAAATTTCAGGTTCAAATTTTCAAACTCCTTTCTTTCCTTATTGACAATTATCCAGTAATGTTAGACAAGGATTACCATTCATTATGACAAAACTATTTAAATACAAGTCCTAGAAAATTGACTGCCTTTTCCAGAGTTTCAGAAATTTGGGAATTTTCTAAATTCATGAAAGTCAAAATGGAAAATTCCAGAAATCTAATTTGTCCTAAGAAAAATATTTTTAGTAGTCAGTAATATTTTTCAATTATGGACTGGTTTGTTTACTTGATTAGAAAGAATATGAAGGTGTGTCTCTCCTAGCTATTGACCTCACTCAAGGAAAAAAAAAAAAAAAAAAAATTAATTCAAATGCCAATTTCAAAAGAAATGCTTTTGATCTCTAGTCAGTGGTGAGTAAGTTCATCCTGGGGAAAAAAATGCATGCTGTGTTAATTGTTTGTCTAAATTGTTGCCATAAGTAACCTGTTTAATTCTCAAGAAAATGTAGATTGGAAGGAAACATTTTTAAATTTTGCAGACTAATTTTTCTTGTGTGAAAAGATGAAATATATTTGGCTTTCTATTAAAAGTTAAATCTGGCAACCCTGACCCTTTACTTTTGTCAGCAAAAGATCCGTTTGCATACAGAATTGCAACAAAGAATGTTTATTATTGAGAAACTTCTAGCAAAGTCTCCCCTTAGATGCCTTCTTGGAAGATTTGAAAAAAAAAAAATGCCACAGAAAGACAGTCCTGACATCATCAGTCATTAAAGATGAGGCTGCTGGAAATATTGCTTTCAGGAAGCATGAACACCACTTTGCTAGATAAAGAGTAGAACAAAGAAAATCAAAAACTGGAAGTTCTTTGCAGATCAATAAGGAAATTTCTACTGACAGTATGAAACAGGATTAGTTGGAGGTGCTGAGAATGCACAGAACACAATAGTGTCACAGGAACAATGTGCAGCAAAAGCCATGAATAGTAGGAGTAGCTAAAAATGTATAGTGGTTTGGTTTTTGTTTTTTTAATGAAAATTATATTTGTAGATATGTTCCTTAAAACCATTTTATATGATGTGTAGTAGGAATTAAAGTGTGTAATATAACCAGGTCTGCATCCAGTTGTTTTAACATTTTGATTTCTTCACTGCTTTCAAAGGGTCCATGTCCAATGAATTATTGGAACCGTGTCAGTTTGTCATTGAAACTTAACAGTCTTGGATTTTTTTTTTTTAACAGATCTGGGAAACCTGTAAATAATTGAGTTGGAAATAAGTGCTTTAAGTCAGAAACTTAATGATTGATTATAAAGGAGGGAGAGAGAGAAAAAAAAAAAGTCTGAAGAAGGTGTTGAAACTGAGTGCAAGAGCAGAATTAAAGTTTTCAGGAATTCAGACATGTCTCAATCTTCAATTGCCAACAAAAATAGGAATTGGCTTCAGAGCAACTTTCACCACATGTGTGGGGAACAAAAAAAAAAAGAATGAAAACCAGAGATTTAGTTTAGTGCTTTAATCAACAATATTCTCATTACATTTTTTTTTAAAGAATTTATGTACAAAGTTGTGTGTGTGTATATAATATATAAATAGTATTAAAAAGAAATTAATGAAGAAAATGTTAAACTTTCTGCAATTGGAAGAATGGGGAGATGATAGCAAATGAGGTAGTAGGCTTCACCAGGGACTGGAGACGGATTCCAACTGAACAGCATTCACCAACCGGCTAAGATATTGAGGTCCAGGTTTAATTCTCTGTAATCGGCGGTTAATGTCTTCACACCTGGAATGGAAAAGACATTACTGTATTGATGCTTACAGAACTTCAACTGAGGAAAGTGAAGTTCAGTCAAAAATCAACGAATGTGGGAGGGGATGTATGCTCACACCAATATTTATTAGTTATGCAATTCTTAAGGTTGGGGGTGGGGGATTCTACTTGACAGTCTGCCAGTAATATATATATATATATATACACCCCTGCTATTGTGAGCTGACATAAGACTTATCACTAGACATCCAAGAGCCAAATAAATTTTAAATATTTAACCCAAAATTAATAGACATCTAATTCTGGAACAAAGGTTTTCAAGAGCAACAAAAGTAGGGACAATTTTGCAAATCTATCATCTTGTTGACATATCCAGGCAATTTTCAATATAAAGCAAAAAAAAGACTACTCAGATGAGTGCTATCTGGTATTGTAACCATTGCATGTCATCACCTGAACAATTTCCTAAATGAGGAAACTTAAGCTCCCATAATATCTTCCAAGCAAGTTATGTTTCATGACAAATCAAATTTACAAGGACTTCTAGAATTTCAGTGAATTTATGTCCAGTTGTTCAAAATTTAGTGTGAAATGAAAAACTGAAAAGCTTCCATTTGTAAATCGGTCGACATCATAAGGCAATGGCATTTCAATCCCCAGTAGCAGCAGAAAGAGTGACCAAAGTAAAGTTCAACATGCAAGATTTTGGCTGAGTAAAACCAGTCAATAAAAGGCTTACAAAACGAGAATCTCATCGTCAATAGGCCCTAACTTATATTACACTATCTCCCAGAAAGGTCAACTTGCCATTAATTATTTTGCAGTTTACAAAAAAAAAAAAATGACAAAGTAATTAAAGATTAATCTTCGTAATTGTATTCTTCAACAAAAATCTGTAGAAAAGAATTTTTATAAATGAAAAATATTTGACTTACCGTACATTGCCATAGTGTAAATTGACCTGATGTCTTATGGTAGTTGTTGGATAATTACTGGGATCAAATTGAAAACAAACTTGGACTTTGGTCAACTGAGAACAACAATAAGTCACCAAAATGCTGAAAGAAATTCAAAATAAGATTTAAAACCATTAAAATTCCAGCTTGAAAGTTTGGTTAGAATTAGGAAATGGAATTCAAGAAAGTTCATTCAGAAACAAATGCCTTAAAATTTCCAAGTTGGTCAGTGAGAAGCCATCTGCTTTACCTAAAGTTGTTCTGACAAAATTTAGACAAATAGGAAAGCTTTTTTATAAATGCAGTCACAAACAACTTGGTCTGTGGGCATCAATTTTATTAGAAAATTATGTAAACTTACAGGATTGAAGAGGGGGTAAATTTAAGAAACAATAATCGGCATATGGCACTATGAAGATTTGGATTTCAATACAACTTCCTTTTGCATCATTTTTTACGGTTTTATGGATAAAATCACATTTGCAACCCCACAAATTTATACTTTGGCTAATTACTTTACTGAAAAATTGAAGCCACTGAATTAAAATGATAAAAACAGACCTTTGATCTTAGCTAAATAATGCAGGTGCCTGGCTAGAATTTTTGTGTTTATTTGATTCTCTGTCAAAATAAAAAGCTCCAATATTAACAATGTGGATAGGAAGAAGGTAAACAAGTAGGAAATAAACAAAGTTGAAACAATTACCTGCTTTGTTTTCTGGTTATTACTTTCCTCAGTGAAATTGTATAGATTTCTTTAGCCAAATCCTGTAAATTGCTCAGTAGATAACCAATTCTGTGCAGCAACTACAATCAAGTTAAAATGATCATAAAAATTTAAATATCTTGTAACCACTGAATTTCTGGAAAAGAAATTGGACCTTTTCTTTTTTTTTTTTGTGGAAAACCCAAACTATCCATTTTTTTTTTTTAACCCATTCTTCAAATGAAAAGGTCAACCATAGGAAAATGGTAGGACAAGCTTTCTAACCAGTCACTAATATTGTGAGTTCAAAGCTCACTTGACACCAATACTGAATTCATCTACTCATCCATGAACCATCCCAAAATTATGCAAATGAGATCCCTTTAGCCCATTAAAACTTAAAAGTCAAAGGTTTTTCAAACATTTTGTGCATTTGGGGAAAAATCAGCTATAGTAAAGCAATTTAAGAGCCAAAACTTTTTTTTTTTTTATTCTGATCTCTACAGTGTCTTTTCCAATGAAAGGGTACCTAGACTTTGGAAATAAAAAGGTTCCATTTGACAGTAACACTATTGCTAAGTGTTAAGAAAGAAAATCAGACAGAAGCTTGTATCTGTTTTTGTTATATTGCACACCATCCATTTATCTTTCTACTGACCTGTGGTAATTGGGAGACATGCTGTAAGCATTCAAGGAAAGATTTTTCTTGCATTACATTTAATCTCATTTCATGAGCAATTTGTAGCCAAGGATGATCTTTAACAACACCTACAAAAAAAAAAAATCATTTTATAAATGATAATTTCACTTACTGAAGTAGAAAAATTATAAAAAAAAAAAGAAATTATAATCCACTTTTAATGTAATTCAGTTTTATTAAGTTTCTAGTGTTTTTGATAACATCTATTAAACTGTTAAACATAATTTATAGTTAAATCTAGACTGTATTATATTGTGCTTCAATGTATCCTCTTGAAATAGACATGTCAGGACCAATAGCTAACTTGGTTTTTATTTTAAAATTAAAAAAAAAAAAAACAAACAAACAAACACTCAATTCAATGATTTCTAATGAAATTTTAAAATATATTAAATATGTTCTTAGGAATCAACTAACATCACTTTGTTCTAAAACTTACCTTTCAGTGTCTGCCTATTTTCTTTTATAGTGGAAGGGGCAAATACTATTGCTTTGCCACCACCAGATTTGTGTTTGGAGTTTAGTGCAGATGATATTTAATAATTTGGAATTACATTCAGCTGATAAGCACAGCAATTGTGTGAGAATACGACACAAATCCCATGAAAACTTCAAATGAAATCAACAAAATTAAAAATTGCAAAATAAAAATGATAACACTTTTCATTCTCTTCCAAACCAAGAAAAAGATTGGATAAAAGAATGGAGTTCATTGATTTAAGAATTTACTCCCTGCAGAAAAAAAATAATAGTTAAAAATTTTGGTACTCGTTTTCATGATTTCATGAAAACCTTTCATAAGAGAAATCAACAAAAAACAAATTTCTCAATGACTTGACATGTTTCTCAGTCTTACTTGATATTTCTATGAGACCGTTTAGAAGAGCTGCAGGAGATTCCAAAGTCGTCTGGAGGTCGTGGTTGGAGCCAATGGTAATTTTATTGAATAAATTTACTCTTTAGTATTTCAAGATATATTATATCAAAATGACACAAAAATATCTGTTAAAATGAGATGTCAGTGTTATTTTCATTTTTGTGTAATTTAGACTTGGTATTTAGTGCCATATTAAATTGTGTTATCTTTGATGAAACAAGAAATCCAAAGAATTTATCTGTTGAAAAGTATTAATAACAAAGGTAATAGCCTAAACTATATAAGAGAATCAAAATAGGAAAAGAACTTACTTAGCCAGTTTTCATCTAATTCAAAATGCGCCTTTTTAATGTGTTCAGCTTGTGTGTGGATACAAAACTGGAAAGTGTCATTCCAAAAATTATATTTCTGTTGATCATCACATAATTGCCAGAGTTTCCAAGGGAAGAGGCTAAATAAAAAGAAGTAAAGATTTAATACGAGAGTCTACAATGATGAAGACATGGTCAAGATATGACTCTTCAAATGACTGAAGTGAGAGGGGAGAGGTGAAAATAGATGAACAGATGATTCTGGACAAGCAAAGCGAAGGAAATGGGGAGGGGGTAAATTCATTTTATATTTTTAACTTCGCACATGCACGTTTGTTTTTGATTTTGTCAACTATACAGTATAGTAGGGTCAGTTGGACCCTGTGAGAAAAAGAGCACCATGACAATTCACTCCACCAGAAATTTGGAAATGACATGCTGTACTGCTTGGCATTCATGTTGGAAGCTTCAATACAATGGAGAGTGTTTGGATGTAAATCTGAGGACAATGCAAGGGATTCGAAAAGATGAGTCTCATAGTGATTACAATGATACAGCAGCTTGGAAAATTCATTCTGATAAGAAAAAAAAAAAAATCACAGATTTGTTGGTGAGGGCCTCAGACTCAACATAGAGGTCTACATCTAGTCCCTTGACGTGGTAGTGCTGCCCTGGGTCAAGAGGGTGGCTGTCAGACAATTTTTGCGACCACATCACCCCTTACATCTTGCTATCTAACTCCCCAGGCTGCAACCCCCTTGATTATTATATGTGGGGCACAGTTGAGCAAGAGTCCAACAAAATTCCCTGTAACACCAAAAATGGACTGATGGCAAGGATTATGGCAGCATTCACCAACTTAAACAAGGAGACCGTCTAGAAGAGCTGCAGGAGATTCCAAAGTCGTCTGGAGGTCGTGGTTGGAGCCAATGGTAATTTTATTGAATAAATTTACTCTTTAGTATTTCAAGATATATTATATCAAAATGACACAAAAATATCTGTTAAAATGAGATGTCAGTGTTATTTTCATTTTTGTGTAATTTAGATAACAATTTATCTGTTGCAACCTCTAAAAAGACAATCCAATTTTACAAGTACAAGGTAAATAGCAAGAAATTCTTTTTTTTAAGTACTTTCAAATCATTTTTTAATTCTAGTGAGTGGGCTTGTGGCAATGACCATAAAAAAAAAATAAACTGGACTAAGCTAATTATCATATTTTGCAGTAGGGTTTTTCAGTGATATATAAAGATATAAAGGACACATATGAAACAAACCTACAAATGGCCATGCAAAAGTTTTTGCCTCTCACTTTTTGGTGCTATTATTACAAAATATCACAATTGCACTGATTTTTTTTCCTACATATGAAATTCCTGCATTCATTCAGTGAATTATAGAAAAGAATTTTCAAAAAAAAAAAAAAAATAAAAAAAAATATATATAAAGATAATGAAAACGGTCAAAAATATGAGTCAGTGAGCAATAGCTAAGGAATGTGAAATTTTAAGCAACAGCATTTTGGAAAAAAATCTCCCTTAAAGTTGGGGGTTAAGAGTCTGATGTATAAAAAGGGATTAGTTTAAGAAAGCTAAAACTGACAATTGTTTGAACAGTGTCAAATACATCCAATTGCTAAAAGACCACATATTGGATGAAAGTAAGTTTTTGTCAGTACGACAGAACTTCATGCCACAGATTGCGTGCAACACAAGTCTGGCAGATGAAGGTGTCAGTTTTAAAAAAAACTTGGCAGCTTAGAGTTCCAATATCATTAAGCAAATATAAACAAACAAAAAAGAATTTGCCAGAAGAATCATGTAGCATTACATTAGGACTACTTTCTTACATGTGTGAAGCACTCAATCCAATTGATAGCTATAAACACTAATACCCCAAAAAACTATAAGGTAACAAGAAGTGGCTGTGAAATAGAATGGGCAATGGGAGGCTTTGCAACAACTCCTGTCAAATTCATTATACAAACATACTTAAGAAATAACACTTCCATTTACAGATTTAAATCCTAACAAGGCAACTTTACTTATATTAAGAAGGCAATCTCCTGGTGAACATAGACAGTTATCTTGTTTGACTAATAAGAAAAATATCTGAACTTAGTCTATTTCAGTAATGTAGCATTACACTAAGTTTACTTTCATACACACAAACACATGTGAAGCACCCAAATCCCACAATAATACATATAGGACCTCATACTTTGACAGTAACCAGCAACACAAAACACACATCTAAATCCATAATGTAAAACTGTTAATAAATCATTAAAAATGTACAACTTCATCAATTAATCACCAAAAATCCATACAATCTTGAAGAGTTGTACGAGCTCAAAAGAGTTCCCCCTCCCAAGAATCCATGCAACATTTAAGAGTTTAATTGACTTTAGTCAGTGAATGGCATTTTATACCTACAAAGAGGATGAAGGATTTGTATGTATCTCCTTCCAAGCTAATGGCACAGAAAACATTAACATACAATAACTTTTTGAAATGAACATTATAGACATGTATCTGTTTTGAAATACTGTATCTGGTTTGATTCAGGTAAAGTGGCTGAAAATTTTTGCATGACCATTTTTGAGAGTTGCCTTGCATCTTCACATCTCATTCAAAAACTCTGCTACAAAATAAAATCGTATGCTATTGAAATGGGTCTAATAAATCTAATGTTTAATCTGTAGAAAACCTGATGCGATACATCCACTTGTAAGCTAACAATAAGAAGTTTACAAAAGTTTGAAGTCATCAAAGACCCCTTTTTATGGTACTGTATTCAAAATGAGACAAGGAGGTTTTACAAAAAAACTGTAGTTATTTTCACTTGTGTAATTATCAGAGAAATCATTTCCTTACCATACTTCGAAATCTTTTAAACTACATACAATTAAACACAGTTATCAAATTGACAAGCTTCCCTAATGCTTTTTAAGAAATCTATAAGTTAATCAATATTTGATTCCCAAATAGGTGTAGTTGATTTTATTTGCTTTATTTCTAAATTACTTTGCAAATATAAATATATATTGAAATATTTAAATAAAGAAATCAATTATACAATCTTGTTTATTAAACATTACATATATACCAATTTTTAGATTACCTTCATCTGTTTGACACAATTTGAAAAAGAAAATATTGCAAGAAACCTCTTTATCATCCCACAGTAAAATATGCATTGAGAGAAACATCAAGAAATTTACTCAGTAGATATATATATATATATATATACACCTTAAAGATAAACAATGTTTGCTTAAATGGTCATTATTTTGCAGTTAAATATTAAGATATAAATTTTAACTTACACAGAATATATTTTCAATTTTTGGCAATTATTCACAAGAGATGATGTATCAAGAGAAAGTGGTTTTAATAGATTTGCATGCAACATTTCCAAGTTGGAGTATTCCTCCTTCAGGGTTTTTTCTTGGTCTCTTAACTGACAACACTGGCTACAAGAGAAAAAGAAAATTGTTCATTTCTATCAGTAAAGCTACCAAAAATAAAATTGCTTTCACAAAGATATCAAATTTGTCAATATTTTTTTAAGTTTGTCACAGCAAAATTTATGTTAACAAATAGCACAGGCTTTGCAAAAAAAAAAAAAAAAAAAAAAAAAAGAAGAAATCTCCCAACTACCACATCTGCTTGCTTCCACTTCCAATCTTTCTCTGCCCTTTACCGTCATTGTATACCACCTTTTAAAGCAGGTGATTGAGCTTGTATGCAAATGACTGACGTTCATAGAAAAGCTCAACATCACACATGCACCTTAGACCTCTTGTTCAGCAGGCCAGACACCATCACAGTTTCATAGTCACAAATTAAGAAAATATTCATGTGTACAATATGTTAGTGCATGCAAACATACACAAACATAGCATCCAACCCACAAAAAAATGCATACACAGACATTTGAGCAGCAGTCAGTTATGAATTGTCAAAAGATGGTTGTTCTGGTTTTAAAAATCAGTGTAGTTGAGATGATGAAAAGTGAAAATTTAAAAAATAAAAAAAATCTTAAAAATAAAATTATTTTTTAATCACACACTAATTTAATCATCCTGTCTCCAAGACAAAATATCAACATCTTCCAGAGTTGTCTAACTTTACAAAGAGTCATTAATAGATGAAAAAATTGTTCAGACCCTCAAATTAGAAATATGAGGGTCCAATGTTGAACATTTTCCAGATTTACTTGTAATTTGTGAAATTATTTCACACTTGCCATTTATAACCCCACCACATCTTTCTCTCATCGGTTTGCTTTCTTTCTCATATACTGCTCTGTGGTAGAGCATAGGTGAGATTCATTTTTATATATATTAAAGAAGGTAAACTGACTTTATATATATATATATATATATATAGAGAGAGAGAGAGAAGCAGGCAGGTAGAGATAGATAAATCCACTTTGTAAGGTTCTTCTTTAAACTTGAACTGCCTACATAGAACAAAAGATAACCTTCTTCCACCATCTTTATTTCCAACTAATTCATAATGTTCAAATAGTGAAAATATTTACTCTGAAATATGATTTAGCATTACGTCAGTCTACTAAGATTTGTTTAATGTTGACAATTATCATGCAAGAATTATTTCACTGGCCTACCTACTAAATTCTCTTAGAGTTTAAAGTTGTTTCATTCAATTACAGATCTTATTTTAATTGATGTGGTAAATATCAGAGCTCAAGAGTGCATATTAGCTAAAATGCAATCATAAAATTAAATAGAATTGGACAGATTTAATTTTCAATGATTTTAAAATAGAACATAAGTAGATTCTATTAAGTGTACAAATCATCACTATTACTTTCTTCATCCGTTGATACTTTACATTTAGTTTGTTTACATAGCTCAAGAAATACTTAAGGAAAGACATTTTGCAAAAAAAGTTATTAAAATTAAAATACTGTGACTTCATTTGAAAATGGAGACAGATTCTTCATTAGGAACACTAGATAAAAAGATGACAAATCTATTAATCCATTTATGCTTGTCATAAAATCTAGTTTAAATTATAAAAATAAAAATCCATAATTATAGGTTTCTACCAAACACCCATTATTGCCCACCTTTCCAAAAATGTGATGGTGAACATTAATGAGCTAATATATTATTTTGCCCATTTTGTTGATATATCAAGGGGTTGAAAACATGGAAGAAAATAAAAACAGATGAAATATTTTGCATTTTCAAAATAAAAGCCTATTGCAAAAAGAAAACTTTGCTTACTTGGATAATTTTTGTTCTTGCATTTGGATGGTGTCAGCATCTGCAAATTACAAATCAGAGAAATACATTAATTCAACAAAATTATGTAGATACCTGTGTGGCTTGGACTGAAGGTAGATCCAAGTAACAAACAACTGAAAAAAATTCTAATCATTTGATTTTGCTAATCTCTGTGGAACGTCTCTATACAATCCATTGTTAAATGTTGTATAAGAATAAGTGTCGTTGCTGACACCGTGGTTTGAAACTAGATTGCCAGTGAGTAACACAGGCAATTCCATTATTAAGTAGATCACATGATCATAAAAGAAATGAATAAATACAAAGTAACTTGACGACTAGCTGATCACTCTTCTTGCTATACATTCACTCTCTCTACTATACAAATTATGATTATCTTCTGATCATTATACTATTTGGCGATTACTACTTGAACCAGTATTACTAGTGCGAATATTAATGGAAGGTGTTACTACCAGTACTGGCATCTACAAAGTCTCCACTACAACAAGCATTTTTTGAAGTGATAACAAGCTTTCTTTTGACATAACAAAAGTGACAAGCGAAGCAGTTCAACATTACAAAAGTGGTGACAAGGATTCACAAGGATTCTTTGAACTTACACGGATGGAAAAAATGAATCTGCAAAATGTTCAGCAGAGTTCAGCAGAAAAATGGAAGAATTAAAGGCCCTTATGTTTCAAGTGCTGCAACAACAGAAACTACAGCAGGAACTACAATTACAGCAACAAAAACAGCAGGAACTACAATTACAGCAACAAAAACAGCAGGAACTACAATTACAGCAACAAAAACAGCAGGAACTACAATTACAGCAACAAAAAACAGCAGGAACTACAATTACAGCAACAAAAACAGCAGGAACTACAATTACAGCAACAAAAACAGCAGGAACTACAATTACAGCAACAAAAACAGCAGGAACTACAATTACAGCAACAAAAACAGCAGGAACTACAATTACAGCAACAAAAACAGCAGGAACTACAATTACAGCAACAAAAACAGCAGGAACTACAATTACAGCAACAAAAACAGCAGGAACTACAATTACAGCAACAAAAGTTTTTCAAGTTGTTCACTAAAACGATGAAAGCAAAAACTTTACTCCTTATGCTGTCACTAATTCAATTACCAAGTTTCTGTACAATCTGGATGAAGGAATAACTTTCCCATCTTACTATAGAAGATATGAAGGAATCTTTAAAAGGGATTCTGTGTATTGGAGTGATGAGAAAAAAGTTCAATTATTGTTGAGGAAGTTATCCCCTGCTGAACACGAAAAATATGTAAACTATATTTTACCAAAGAAGCCAGGAGAAATGACTTTTGATGAGACTGTCCAAATACTATCGAAAATATTTGGAGATACTGTTCACTGTTTAATATACATTGGCAATGTCTCAATTTAGTGAAATCCGACAAAGATTTTGTCATGTGCACAGGACTCATAAATCGGGAATTCAAAACGTTTAAATTCAATGAACTCCTGATCTGTTTAAATGCTTGATATTCATAGGTTCATAGTATCTGACCAACTAAGAGGAAAAATTACAAACTCCTGATAAAACTATTAAGGAAGACTATAAAACCCACTCAATACCTAATATTTGCCATGGCTGTGGTGGTAAGCATTTTAAAAAGGATTGTTTCTTCAGAAACAAGAAATGCTTTGAGTTTGGGAAATTAGGACACAAGAGTACATTTTGCAGATCCAAAAAATGGAGAAGAAATAAAACACAGAACATAAAACATGTACTAATAATAAGAAACCCAAAAGGTAAATTAATTACACTTCGTAAAAGAGGAAATATGTTTTCACACAAATAAATGGTATGAAAATTAAGTTGCAATTAGACCCATGATCCGATATTACTATTATTAACAAGCAGACTTGGAGGAAAATGGGTAAACCCAGGTTAACTTCTGAGAAAAATTGCTTATGGAGTCTCAGGGAAAATATTAAACATTTTAGGCAAATTCAGCTGTAATGTTTCATCTGTCAGGAAGACCAGAAAAACAGTAGTATTCGAGTTGAAAAACACCTAATCTGTTTGGTACAGATTGGATGGCATTGTTTGATGTGTGGGATGTACCTATTAACTCATTTTGTAATAACAAATATTATTGCCAGTTCTAATACAGCAAATGAAAAAACTAAAAAGCGACTTTTCAGAAGTTTTTTGGTACGTGCATGAAAATAAAAGCAAAGAAATGTACCATTATATTATATGAATTCAACCGCCTTCTTTTTGGTGTAAAGGTTGCACCAGCTATATTCCAACAAATAATGCATACAAGGCTGGCTGGGTTGGATTGTGCTCAGGCATATTTGGATGACATATTGGTAAAAAGCAAAACCCAAAAAGAACATGCTGAAGATTTAAAGAAAGTCTTTGAAAGAATCAAAGATTATGGCTTCAAAATAAGTGAAGAAAAGTATGAGTTATTCATGTCCAAACTCAAATATCTAAGGCAGATTATTGATGAGAGTGGTAGACAACTAGATCCTGCAAGAGCAAGCACGGTAAAGGATATGCCCAACTAATATTACAAAATACAAGCATTCTTAAATTTTACAAACTATTATCATACATACATACCTAATATGATTAAGTTGAGAGCCTCATTAAATAATCTACTGAAGAAGGATATCAAGTGGAACTGGACAGAAAAGTGTCAAAGTGTGTTCGTACAGATTAAGAAAGTATTATCAGAGCTATCACAGATTCATTTTGATCCTAACCTGAAAATTGTTTTTGCATCTGATGCAAGTGATACAGAGATTGGAGCAGTGGTATGATGACGGATCAATGACGCCAATAGTGCATGCTTGAAGGTCATTAATTGCAGCTGAAAGTAGCTACAGTCAAATAGAGAAATAAGCATTGGCTATTATATTTGCAATGAAGAAATTTCACAAGTTTTTACATGGAGGGAATTTATTCTTTCAAAAGGACCATCGACTGTTGTTATCAATATATGGATCTAAAAAGGGTGTTCCTACACATACAGCAAATAGACTGCAGCGCTGGGGAATAATTCTATTAAATTATAATTACAAGATGGAATTTTCACCGTCTAAGAAGCTAAGTCATGCGAACGTTTTTTATTGATTAGTACCAAGATGCTGCGAACCGCTGAAGACACAGTAATTGTGGCAATTAGAGCCAAAAGCAAAATAAGCAATGTACTATATAATACCATGAGAGAGTTACCAATTACATTGAAAGAAATAAAAATTAAGGCAGAGAATGACCACTTCATAATGAAAATGAAGGATGAGCTAAAATCTACCGGAAAAAATACTGGAAGTACTAGTGCATTTTCATTGTGTGATGGTGTACCTATATACGCTGAGAGAGTAGTTATACCAGCATCGTTACAAAAATGAATGTTGAAAGAGTTTCACAGAAGTCATCCTGGGATTTCTAGGATGAAATCTTTAATGAGATGCTACACCTATTGACTGAATATGAATAAAAAATGTGGTAAAATTATGCAGAGGTTGCACTCTAGCAGCAAAGTCACCACCTAGAAAAGGTCAACCTTGGTCGACAACTGTTAGACCATGGACTAGAATTCATATTGACTTGGACCAATAAATGGAGCATACTATCGGGTAGTAGTAGATAGTTTTACAGAATGGCCAGAAGTATTAAATTGCAGGAGACCAACTACTGCAGTAACTTAATTTCTTCCATGAAATTTTTGCAAGATTTGGTGTTCTTGACTCAGTTGGATCTGACAATGGGATGCAATTCACGTCCAGTGAGTTCAAGTTCTTTTGCAAGTCACTAGCAATTGAACACATTACTACTTCCCCGTATCATCCTGGATTGAACAGACAAGCAGAACACTTTATTGACACGTTTAAGAGGGTGTTAAGGAAATCAGAGGGAGAGGAGTCAGATGAGATTAGGATTCAACAGGTTTTAAGTGTTTACCGTATTATGCTAAACCAAAACACTGTATTGGGAATGTCACCGGCAGAATTAATGTTCGCTAGAAAATTCAAGTCCGTCTTTAATAAGCTACTACCTGAGCACAAGACAAGAACATCAAAGAATGAATATACAAATACTTATTTCAAACCTGGAAAAAAAAGCATTTTTCAGGAAATATCAGCATGGGAAGGAATTTTGGCAACATGGCATCTTTAAGAAACATATTGACAGAATGACGTACATAATACAAGGACAAAAGTGGGAGCACAAGTGACATTAACCAGCTAAAACACTGTTTCACCAAATAAAAAAGTTCCCGAATGGAAGTACCAATGGAAATCCTGTAAGATACATTCAACATTCCTATACCAGCAGAAATAGTGCAACTAAGGGTTAATGGCAAAAGGAAAAGAAGGTCAACAGTTTCTAACCATCAAACTAAAGCTAAGAAAAATATAGACACCAGGTCATTTCAAAGGAGGGGTGCTGTATAAGAGTGAGTGCCATTGCCAACACTGTGGTTTGAAACTAGATCGCCAGTGAGTAACACAAGCAATTCCATTATTAAGTTGATCACATGATCATAACGGAAGTGAATAAATACATAATAGCTTGACAACTAGCTGATCACTGTTCACTCTTCTTGTCTATTCACTATTGCTATACGTTCACTCTCTCTACTATACAGATTATGATTATCTTCTGATCATTATACTATTTGGCGATTACTACTTGAACCAGTATTACTAGTGTGATTATTGGAAGGTGTTACTACCAGTACCGGCATCTACAAAGTCTTGATTACAACAAGCATTTTTTGAAGTGATAAGCTTTCTTTTGACATAACAAAAGTGAAAAGCCAAGTCATCCAACATCACAAAATTAAAAGGGATAGAAAATGGTTGACTCATGTCTCCGACTCGTGACAGGTTGTATCTTTACAATAGTCAGATTGGGCCAAAAATGGAGTATTGCTGCCTTATTTGGGCTGGAGCTGCGCAATTTATGCTTTCCAGCCTTGACAGAGTTCAAAATAATTTATGTAGTTTTGTAGGAGATGAATTATTTTGAACTCTACAATTTCTTTTCCAGATGCAGTATGACAAACCTGTCACTATTTCCATGGCAAATGTTCAGGCAAGAACCATTCTTTAGTTCCACCAGTTCAAGCCTTTACTGCTAGGATATGCTATGCTACTTACACAGAATTAAACTGCCCTCCTTTTTCCCAGGTTCCAATTCTAAGGGAGAAGTTCCACTTTGACAGCTCATATTCCCAAACTGACATTTTGTGGAACAGACACCCGCATTCGTGTTTCTTTGAACACTCCAATCTTAACTTCTTCAAGTCAAGGGTCACATGTTATCAGTCTTCTTCATCCTCATAACCTCCAGTTCCTACCACTTTCTCTTTCATTTATATCACACACTTCAATCCCTTCTCTACCTTAAATGTCTCTTCAACCCTGTAAAAGTAAATAAATAAAAAGGCAGCATGTATTTTCTCCATACAGGATGAATATCTGGAATTGACTCTTCAAAATCAATACATAAAATGTTTCTGCCATCAATCTATTACCAACAATGATACGTGATTGGCCTTATGATTAAATAAGGCCAATCATGTTGGAATCAATTGTTGGAAAGATTTTTTTTTTTTAAATATTCAGTAATATTTTATACCTACTTCTTGATGCTTGTTACATATCAGTTTAAATTCAAACTTTATCTTGCTTGTTATAAAAATATATTTTATCCCAAATTTCATAAGCTTATAAAATCTTATTTCTATTCCTATCTTGCATTCCATCAGTTATTGAAAATGGAAGTGAAATTGAAGTATTTCTCCAATCTCACTGGAATGAGAAACAAACCAAAAGACATAAGATGAAAAACAATGCACAAAAATTAGTAACTCTAAAGAAATCATGAAAAAGAGTGAATAAAAAAATAAAAATCTCAAAATGTAAAAATGGTAAAAAACTTTTAAAAAATAATCCCAAAACAGATTATGAAATTTTCCTATCATGTATTTCCAAATTGTTTAGAATATATTCATAAGAGCTGATTACAACATAACAGTTATACATTTATGTTATTTGATTTAATGCAAAAATTAATGCTAAAATATTTAAAACAAACAGTAATTAAAGCCTTAGTTCTCTGACCTTTATGTAAAATTCATTTTCTATTGATGATCTTCAATAATCAATTTGGGAAACAAATTTAGAAAATAAGATTTCCCTTTGCAAAATAACATACTAACCATCCAAATATTTCTTAACTTGAACATATTGTTCAAGATCCTCATCTGTAAGCTGAGGAAGAGTGTTCAAGTGATCAAATTCTTTGTTCAATGTTTCCAAAACTGAAACACAAACAAAAGGTATAAAGACATACTCGTAAGCAAATCCATGGTGTAATTGGGCATCAAATTAGAGATTTGCAATTTATCTGCCAAACAAACAAAAAAAGGAAGAAAATGAAATGTTTACAAATTAGACAACATTCTAGCTATCATGTGAAAGAATTTTGTTCTCTTTTATGTCTGAAGTTTTCATTTACATTGTGAAAAGTCCTTCATCTACCAGAATTTTCTGCTGAAGTAAATTTCAAGATAATTACAAATTATAAAGCTAAATAAAAAAAAAAAAATATGAAGATTGTAGCATTTAATTTACTTGATATTCTCTCTTTACTGATGAGCTGTAGGCTGAATCCTCATCAGAGTCTATTTGGTTGTTGTTTGTTTATATATTCTAACCAGTCATCCTTGTTTATTACATCACAGAATTTTCACTCCTGGCTTAAGAATCATCAGCTATCTTAGACTGAGAATGAATTTAAATATTTTAATAGTTTCATTTTTTTTTTAACAATCTTTATTAAAAGGAATTAAATTACCAACTATGATTGCAATATTAATAAAAACTTTCATACTTACCTTCATCTAAACTCTCAAGTTGTTGATGTATTTTCTGAGAAATATCATCTAACTGAGATTTGGCTTCCTCTAAGACAACAACTTTTTCCTGTAAATCAAACCAACAGATAAAAATACAAACTTATGCGAAAAGGGAAAAGAATTAAAAAAAAAAGAAAAGGAGAAACCAAACTACATATTGATTCTATAAATGTATTGAGGTTTTTTTTAAAAACAAGACTAATTGGTAAAGTGATAGGCATTCAAAAACAACATCGTTTTTATTTTGTAATTCTTTCACATGTCTAAAATAATTAAATTCTTTTGATGTTTCAACTTTTAATTTCTTGCAAATGTCAAGAAATTCAAACAGTGAAGAAATTACAATCAAAGCAAAATAGAACAATAATTGCAGACAACTGATTAAGTTACTTACTTTGAGGAGGGAACAAAGATTTACATAGCGTTCAGATTTTCTCTGTTTGACTTTTTGCTGCGATAGTTGCCGAGATTTTTTGAAAGCCTCAATAAGTTCATTTTTCAGTTCATCATTCTAGGAAAAAAAATAATGTTTATATTTTCCTTAGCAATCTGAATCTAAGTAAAAAGTACACAATTAAACATTAATATATAATATTAAGGAAATGTGCATGTGTATCTGTATGTGTGCACATATACACATGCATGGAGAAAGCCAATCATTTGATGATATCACACTGAATCTTTCAAATGAGTATAGATATAAATTTATAAGATCATCATTCATTCTACAACCCTCCAAGAATGTTTTACCATGTTTTACCTTAAAATTAATTTCTTTTAAACGTACAGAAAGTATATTTGTAGAAATTGTCTTTTAAATAAAGCATATCCTTTACAGTAAACTAGTTTTCATGAGAGCAACTGTTATACAACTTATATTAGGATTAATATTTCTCGGTCTTATTACTTCAATGTTTTTTCAAATAAATTAACAGTGTGATAGGGATCAAATAGAGATAAGAATCCAACAATGATAGGATAAGGAACAAATTGGGAACGTTTATAAATCTAACAAAAGTGAAATCTATAAAGGCAAAAAACATGTTAAATGTTTCCTATTTGTTCCTTATTCTATTATATATATATATATATATATATATATATATATATATATATATATATATACACACACAACCTATAACAAAGTGATGTAATATTAACTTGACTTATCACAACAGTTTATGAAATATTGTTTTTATTTATATCTGCTTTTAAGTGAAACAGATGTATAAGGATGAGAAAGAAAATATCTTAGCATCAGTTATTGAAAAAAATCTTAATTTATCTTTAGCTAATATCTATGTTTAGAATCAATTTTAAATCATGGATGCTGACATCAGTATCTGACCACAAGAGAGATTCAACAATATGTAATATGAGAGAAGGAGTTATTAATCTATAGAAAAATAAATGGCAAAGATCATCTAAAAGAATGATAGAAATTGCTAAAGACAAAAGAAAACTTACCGATTTGAAAGCTTCTTTCTTTTTGAGAGCAATTTGGAAATCTTCCAAAAGTTTCTGGTTATGAAATTCTTTCAAAAGACTGCAATAAACAAAATGATTTACAATTTAAAAAAAAAAAAAAAAAAAAAAAGAGAGTAAAAAGACATCAAAATTCAGCTCAAATGACAACAATTTCTTTGTAAAACAAAGTTCAAGTAGAAATAAAAAAAAGAAGTTCAAAGCAGTTCCTACAGGTATATTTTAATAGAAGTTAAACAGGTTAGTGAGAAAATGATGGAATGGATGTCATCATTTAGAGAATAAATATAAATAGTAACAAGAAGTTCAAAGTTGACAATATTCAAATGCAACTAATTCTTTCAGTGACATTTTTATAGAACTGAAGAGAAAAACCACTCAAGCAGAATTTACACTCTTAATTAGAAATCAACAAAAGAAATGTTTTTAATCACAGAGCAAAATTTACTTTTAATCATTTTTCAATAAAAATAAATGAACAAAACTTTGTATTTCAGAAAATTTAGAATACAAGTGTTTTCAATTTCTACTTCAGCAAAGGATATTAATATATCCTCCCATGCTTACCTTTCCTCTTGAATTATAATGGCATAAATTAAGGAACCAGTTTAGTTAGTTGCAAGGAAAACGGATTGAAAGCAATTTCAATTGATTGTAATTATCTTTTTTAAAAAACAAGAGAAAACTCAAAGAATGTGATTGAGTTCTTACTAATGTTCATCAGCCTTAAGAGAATCATAAGTCTGGAGAATGCTCTGGTAGGTAGGTTGTTCCAAACAGGACATCAGCAATTTTTCTCCAATAGTCTTACTTTCAGATCCCTGAAGAAGAGAGAGGAAATAAAATTAGTTAAATATTAATATAAATAATCACTTAATATTATTGTACTAATTTATCTATACCATCTTTAAATAATTTTTGAAGTTTGGTCATTCCATATCACATCAATCAATGGCCACAGATAATCCTTAGAAAAATATGACAAAATTCAAAAGTGTTCGTTGATCAAATTGATTGATAAACTTCTAAATATTAGATGTGTATTTTTAATAATCTTAAAATCAGATCATATTGAAATTTCACTGCATTTTTTGTGTTTTACTAAGTAAGTCTTTCAATGAACTTCTAACATTCATAGCTCAAAGGATATTGCATGTTCACATTTGAAACTTGTTGACAGACTTAATATTTTGGATTTATTAATACATTTGATAAAAGAACACCAATGAATTTTCCCAGATTTTTTTGAGAGGGTCATCTGTGACTGTTGGTTGATTTAAGATGGAATGACCTAATTGCATTATATTTATATCAATAACTTGATATTGTTCTACATTTTCTCATTTATGGTCAATTTGTCTTTCATTTGATCTTCAGGAAGAATTAAGATAACAGTTGATCCTTTGTCTTGTCCCCATGTTAGAAATAAAAATAATTGTAATAAATGAAATTTTAATATATTAAAACATAAAGACTGTCATAATTTAAATGTTTGTTTTGGTTATAAACATTACATTGTATCAAACATTACACATCAAAAATATACACTGACATGCCAAGACAAGGGATAGATGTCTACTATCAATTAGAATCTTCTCTAACCTATGTGCAACAACTCAATCTGACATTAATTTTACAAGAGGTCAGACCTCTGGAGAGATGTTAAACTATGCCATATGACAGCTTCCCACAGGTCCTTGATGCAAGATCTTGTAAGCAAGTAGACCTCTCCATCACCCAATAAATGCTCATGTCAGGCAAATTATTTGTTGGAAGTCTTCAAAATTCTACTCTAAACAATTCTGGACTACTTGGGCCTCATGACACAGTGCATTATCCTACCAGGATAACTCATTGTTGGAGAACACATGATGAATTTAGATGGATTCAACTCCGCACGGACACATTCTGCACCATAATGGAACCACTACCAACCTTGTTGACAACCAGGGTTCATGACCTCATTGAACCCTACCAACAACCCAAAAACAACAGGAACCATGACATCAAATCACGCCCCACATTTCCAGTCATTCAGGGTCCAATTAATAACATCATGAGCCTAGGTGAAGTGCTACAGTGTCCAGTGTTAAGGTGGCTCTTCTGCTTCCATATCCCATAGATGCTAAAGAATGCTGAACTAACCTGCTAGACATGCATCTGGTACCTTCCTGCAATTAATGCAGTTTGAGTCTGTGCTACTTGTTACTACAAACAATTCTAAATAGATGCCTCTGTTCACAATCATTTTGGACCAATGATCAGATGAAAGTGACATGCCAAGTACTTTCAGTAATTTCAAATTGTCATCTTTAACTGTAAATAATAGCATAAATTAAAAAAACATCTTTCAGTCTACACATATTTCATCTTAGTGTTTACCTATGTATGGAAAAATTGTGCCCTGAAGATGACAATTTGAAATTGTCAAAAGTACTTGGCATGTCACTTCCATCTGACAACAACGCAAATATAATGATCTTATCATTCAAGGAATTGATAGTAAGTTAATGTTGCATTAAGTCTTGTTAGTGAAGTGATTTTGCTATTAATCACATTAACATTGCTAATTAATTATTTATATAAATTGTTTCATGGTAAGCTGCACACTTATATATATATATATATATATATGTGTGTGTGTGTGTGTGTGTGTGTGTGTGTATATCCTATTAAATTAAGCAGTTACTTTCAGATTTGTAAAATATTCAAGAGTTCTAGAACAATAAAAATGCAGAATACTGACAAGAGGGGCAAGATCTACACTTGAACGGCGATAGTCAATGGTGACATTTTCCAGTTTATCAATTCCAATCAATAACAGTAGTTCTTCTATGGATTCAACTTCAACCTGGAAAACAAAATGCAAACCAATAAATTCTTATTATTAAAGGGAGAAGCATCAGCAACAACAATCTTTTTTTTTTAAAATAGAAAACAATTTTAGAAATCATTACAAATATTTTCCAAGTTCTACATCAAGTTTGTTTTAAGGATCAATGACAATCTTGAAAAATAAAATTATTTAAAAAAAGTTTTTATGCATTTATTTTTTAGTCATTGCTCAAGATCCCACCTTTTCTTCTTGAAGAGATCAATTTTTTTATATCCTAATGCAATCATTATTTTACCCGCATGAAATCAGTAATCATTTAGAATAGGATCTACTGTAACCATTAATTCTTTTTCACTTTCCAAATTTTGACTGTTTTCTTCACTCCCAGAAAATATATATCTTATGTGCATGTATGTATCTCATACAAAGCAATCCTTAACAAGGCCTGTATAGCACCCATAGAGTATCTATCATTGGGAGTCAAACAGTTAACACAAAAGTTTGTTGCTAGAACTGGATTAAGATATTAATTTTTTTTTAAAAAAGAAATTTTTACTTTTTACTTTTGGATTAACTTAAGTTTATTATTTAAGATACTGAAGTAAGTATAATGTTTATTTATTTGATTTGAACTTGCATGTTTTATCTTTAAACAAACTTTCTTTGTGTAAAATTCACAAGTGTCATTTAACTTAAATTTAATATTTTTCCTCTATGATACTGTTCTTCAACAACAACAATATTAAGTATAAAATCTTTTTATGAACAATTTGTTTTTAAGAGAACAGGTATTTTTTTTAAATAAGTATGTTTCTGTACTTCATAAATAAATAGAAGACATTAAAAATGTAACATTTTTCACTGCAAAAAGCTAATGTCAAAAATTAAATTCAATAAATATTTTACAACTATTCTTATAAATATACCACAAAAATGTAAAATAGAAGACATTTTGTCTTGTATAGTCTTACTCTTTTTTTAAAATATTTCTTGCAATTATTTTAAACAGCAAAATTCACAAAAAACGTCATTATTAAAAATTTCATCACAGAAAGTTAATTTTTTCTTTATAATAATGAATATCTTGAATATAAAAGTATTTTTTTTAATGAATAATTTGTGTTTTCTTTATAACATATGAAGTATGTCCTTGTAAGAAAAAAACAAAAAAAAACATATGTAGCTTTTTGCACTGCAAAACTTCCCAAAGTACTATACAGAAATTTATACATTTGTAAAAATTTGAATGAAAATTTAATATTTTTTCTATATTATTCTTCATAACAACAAAGATTTTTAAATCTTTAAAAATAATTATCTACACATATTTAAAAAAAAAATATTTGTTGAATTTTACTAGCATTGTTATTGTTAAAAAGATAAAACAAAATGAACCACTTTAATATTTTTACAGTATATTTTAAAAAATATATGTTGTAAAAATATTAAGCTGGTTAATTTTGTTTAGAGAATTTTATGGAACAATTATCCAAAAATTTTAATAAGGAAGGTTCACTATCAACATAAAATGAACCGTGAACAGTGAACTACAGAATTCGTCAAAGACAACAGAAAGTAACCCTGTTTTGTCATTACAATAAAGTAGTAAAGTGGGTGATCAATTTATATTGATTTTACATAACAAACTGAAACACTTTATAACATTTAAGCATATAAATATAGAAAAAATGTGATAATAGTAAATTGAAAAAGTTTTTCCAAAAATGTAAAAATAAAATACTGTATTTGATGGCATATAAGGCGCACTTTTTTTCTTTTTTTTTTTTTTTTTTTTTACTAAAAATATCTTTTAAAATTCCCGTGTCTTATATGCCATATGTAGGTTTAAAATTCTCAATAGTCGGCCAAAATTGGCTACATGGCAACTCCTATTAGCTTAGACTTTAGGGTAACTTTCATATACCTATTGTCATTATTTAAAAGGCTATTAAAGTGTTATCATTGATAATATTCATTATATTAATTTCATCACGTTTAATATTAGTACTTTGTTTCACTAAAATTATATGCAATAAATTCAAATTATATATTTGTAAATATATTTGTTTCATTAATATTTTTTTTGCGATAACTTCTGGTTGCATTGGTATAAATACAATCAGAATTTTTATATCCTAATTACTCCACTAAGACTTTCACAAAACGCAAGTTGTACAGATCATATAAAGGAAAATATTTGACCGAATTTCACTTCTTCAGATATGACAACAGCAAGAAAGCTACATTGTTGCATACAAGCTTCATGTAATAAACTATGCTAAAGAGCATGGAAATAGAGCAGCTGCAAAATATTTTGGCCCTTCATCTACAGAAAAAATGACATGTTACTAGCTGTTGCAGGAAAATAATCTACAGGCAGCAATGAAAAGAAACTGTTGCTTTCACCACCCAGCCCCACACTGGCCTGAAATTTAAAAGGAAATTAAAACATGGGTTGTAGGTAAGAGGAGTACAAGTAATTATTACTACAAAAATGATAAGGAATGAGGCTAAAAGATTAGCAAATGAAAAGGGGATTCAAAACATTATAGGAACGGAAGGATGGTGTTATCATTTTATGAAACGGGAAGGTTTGTCAATGCGTACAAAAAACATCAATTGCGCAGAGAATGCCAATTGACTAAGATGACAAAATAGTAAAGTTTTATAAACTCATTATACATGCTTGAAAAAAAAAAAAAACTCCTTTTGAACTAGGCCAGATAGGAAATATGGATGAAGTCCTGCTAACGTTTGATGTTTCATCAAACAAAACTGTGAGTATTAAAGGATCCAAGACTATTACAATAAAAACCACAAACCATGAAAAGACCCATTATACAGTCATTCTTGCATGTTGCAATGATGGCACAAAACTGTCTTTTCTGATTTTTAAGAGAAAAACTACACCAAAAGATAAAATACCAAAAGATATTCATGTTCAGCCAAAAGGCTGCATGGGACGAAGCTGGTCTACAGTTATGGCTACGAGTTGTATGGGAAAGACGTCCAGGTGGACTATAACAAAAGCCTTCTCTTCTGGTTTGGGATCAGTTCTGAACACATAGAACTGAATCCATTAAAGTGGCAGAATTGAATACGGAGATAGTGGTTATTCCTGGTGGACTAATGAGTCAGTTGCAAGCTCTGGATGTGTCTTTGAATAGACCATTCAAACAAAACATGAAGGAACAATGGAACACGTGGATGGCAATGCCTGATCATGACCTCACACTTACAGGAAGAATAAAAAGACCCAGTATTGCACAAATCTGAAAATGGGTGAAGCAAGCTTGTGATAATATTAGAAAAGAAATTCTTGTGAAATCTTTTAAAAAGTGTGGCATTAGCAAAGCTCTCAATGGAATGGAAGATGACGCATTATTTAACAATGATGATAGTAGTATTGAAAATGAATATCAGAGTTTTGATAATGAAGACAACAAATTTTATGGATTTGAAGATGAATAAATTTTAATAGTAACTGTACTGTTTTGCTCAATTGTAATAATTGCTTGATTTTTATTGTTTTCTTACCTTTGGATACAAAGTTTTTACCAGCTTGTGTTCTTTTTTTCCTATTATTTTTCATTTAAATTGTAATCATTGCTTCTTTAACTAAAATAATACCTCATAAATATAGCCTAGGCTGTACCATTTACTAATAATTTTACTAATTACTAATTTTTTCTTGATTTTCTCTGCTGAAATTGGGATGCATCTTATATACCATCAAATAAGCTCCACAATAGAAGACAAAATATGTAACTTTTTTCCATTACTACATCAATGAAAAATGTCATTTAAGAATTTTTGCAGATGAAATTGATCTCATAATTCAGTAAATCTAAATTATGTTACCACCATTCTTAAAGAACAGGTCATTGAACATATTGCATGGCATCATACTGTCCATAGGGACATTATGGAGGCAGACAGAAGTGAGGTCAACTTGCAGCAGAGACAAGGAATCAAAGAAAGTGTGCTGAGGCAATCCTGGCAACCCAGGCCCCTTGCTTCATCTGTGTCAATTGCAACAAACTTCCACTTGCACATTAACCTGCACAATGATAAGAGATGTTGCTGCAAGCCTATGTCACATCAGGAATACATCAATTATGGTCTCCTGAGACTGGGATGCTAATAATAAAAATAGTAAAAGACATCTGATTATTTTATTAACATGCTAGAAGATTAACCTATGATTTAAATGACTTTAAAGTTGCATTAACCTGTATTGTGTATGCATTTTAGATTCCTACTTGCTTTCTATCCCCAAGAAAGGATAAATTTAATTTTCCAAACTCTAAAATCCCCAGGTCTGAATCCTAAATTCCTTCATCCTGGCATTTCTTAATCCACATTAGCCTCTAAAAGATGACAAATTCCCACATTCATAGACTTTAAATTCTCAATTCTGAATCCTAAATTCCAAAGTTCAAACCATCCAGACCTTAGAATATAAGGTTCACACACTTTTTAGAAGCATCACATAATCTTTGCAATAGTTTAGTTAATATTTTTTTTTTAAATTTCAATACCCACAAGATCTTTCTCAAAATGGTCAAAAAAAAAAAAAAAAAAAAAAAAAAAAAGTACCGTGTAACAGGTTTTCATGGTAACTATGATGACCAAAATAAGGTTTGTACATTTTGCCTTACCCAAGAACAGAATGAGTGAGAATGATGGTTAAAGGAAATACCTTGAGACAACACTCCTGACAAACCAAACACTTGTTTGTGAAAGGCATTTTTCATCGGATTATGAAACTGGTTATTAGAGGAAAAGTACAACCCAGAAATCCACCATCATTATTTGATCATTTGTCATCAAGTGTATTAAATAGTCTTCAACCAAAACAAATACAATTTCTGCTTATGTGCAAAATGATGAATTGGCAGTTTCTAGAAAAAGACAAAATTCTCACTTTTGAAAATTTATATCAGAATATTGATCAACAGGATTTTATGTCAGCAGTTACATGCTATAAATCAAAATCAATATATGAGATGCAAATTAATAGAAAACAATTAAAAAAAAAAAAAAAAATGTTCAACAGGATTATCAAAACATATCTCCAACCTCCACAAAAAAGCCCTTAAAATACAAATATTGTTGTCAATGAATGAAATGCTAAAAAATGAACTCACAGTAGATAAGTTTTTTTCTAATGTTGGCAAATGCATATTGATAAGCATACGACTGCAAAGACTGGAACTGATATTGCTCAGAGCCAAGATGCTACTTTTCACATCATCAACAGATTTGGTACTAAAAGATGGTCTGTTGTTAACTATGGATGAAGAAAGCTGGTTTTGACTGACATGGATAGTACTTTCATAATGAGAGTTTTCAATCAAAATGTCACTTCGTTCGTTCATAATACCACTTAAATCTGAAAAGCAAAGTAAAATTTATATAAAGAACAAGTCAAAAAGAAAAAAAAAATTGAAAAAATGTCCAACAATGTCGAGGAAATTTGAGAAGGTTTCTTCAGAGTAAAAATGAAATCAAATTTTAACAATGTGAATTTAGAAAATAAGTATAACATTAGGACAAGTTTAGTAGTCAATACTGTCCAAATTTTCAGCCCAATATCAAAGCTGGTTAAATCACTGGCCTCATTTAAAATGAACAAAAATTGAAAAATGAAATAAAGAAAAATTATACAAGAACTTTTTTCTTCAACTGTACAGATTTTCAAATTCAAATCTGTCAAGTGAAAATAATTCCTATTTCAAAATTGAACAACATTCAACAAATATAAGGAATCTAAAGCAAAGCTAGAGTTGACAATTTCCTAAAACCTTTATTTATTACATCAGTTAACACTGAGAACTGAAGATTATTAAAATGTCCAATGTCAATGTATAAAGTTATTTTCCAACAGAAGAGGATTAAAATGATTAAATATTAGTAATGATGAAATAGTTTTTAAAATGCAATCAGAAAATGGAACCTACCTTCCACTTTGAAATTAAGATCATAAACTATTGATGAATCCTTTTCAAAATTGTCAGAGGTGGTCTCTTTTAGGGAAGTATTTTTTGCAGTTTTCACTTTTGCATCTTGACTGGAGAGTTGTGAAGTGAGAAGGTTACAAGAATTGGTGTCAGTGATTGGCAACAAGGTAGAATCAGCTACTGGCTTTGTAGTCATGTTTGTGGTTTGGGATTCACCTGAGAATTTATTTGTGACCATATTAAGGTAAGTATTTTTGGTCTTGTCATTTATCTCATTTGCAACAGATGCTTCATCTTGAGAAAGCTCTTTGGAAGAAAACTGACCTATACTTTCTGAAACTGCAATTGTTGGTTGCATCATGTTTACAGCAGACATAGCTTCTGCTTTAGTAGGCTCACAAGATGTCACAGGGTTCACCCCAGACCGGCTTTGTCTCACATTCTTGATAACATTTTCAATGCTAAACATTCTTTGCCATGTTTTAAAGTTGGGCACTTTAGACAAAGAAGCTTGGCTGGTTGTTAATCTCTCTGGTTTGGGAATTTCTTCCAGGTCCACTTGGTTGGCAACTGGTTGTTTGACTAACTCAGCAACTTGTATATTTATCTCTTTGTCTTTCTGGCTAGAGTTTTCTTTAATCAGTGGCTCTGCAACTGTCATTTTCTCAGCCTGAGGAGAAGCACATTTTTTAGATCTAGTTAATGTTGGCTCCTTATTAAAAGACTCATGATCACAAGATGGGTTACTTGGTTCTTGGGTTTCAAAAGATCTTTTACTCGAGTCAACAACACAATTTGGCAATTGATTCTGACCAATACTGTTAGATTTTTGGTCATGGTATTCTTCATCAACAGAAAGAAAACTCATTGTCTTGTCAGCTTTATTCAAATTCTTGTCTACTAGTTGACCATTAGGACAGTTTTCACCACTGCCAAAAGATTTGACAATTGTTGAATTATCTAAGCTTATGTACATGTTCTTATTTGTTGCCAAATTATCTTCAGAAATTTTTGCAGGTTGTGGATGAGCAACAGGTTTTGCTACTTTGATAGTACTTTTCTCTGAAACAGAACAAAAAGCCACACTTTTCTCAAGAGTTTGAGTCAAATTCTTATTCATTGGTTGGACATCAGGATTTTCATCTTTAATAAAAGACTTTTGGATAATTGAACTGTTTACATTTATATATGAACGTTCATTTGTTTCCTCAGGGCTTAATGTTGATTGTGGATCAGTATTGGCATGTATTACATTGCAAGTTTTTTTCACTAAGGGTTTTTCGTCCGTAGAAAAGAAACTTACTCTCTTTTCAGCTGTTTTAGTTGAATTCTTGTCTACAAATTCATTTTCAACACTATTTTGAATGACTAACGGCTTTAAAACTCCAGATTTGTTCAAACAGTTTTGTGATTCTGATCTATTCTCCACTGAACTTTTTACTGCCTGTGAATCTAGATTGATTAAAATATCTGAGCACCTTTCTATCAAACCTTTCCTTCTTACCGATACTTCATCATCAACAGCAAAAAAACTGATCTGCTTCTCCACAGACTTTGGTAGATCCTCATGTACAAATTCAGATTTAGGAATATCCATATCAGATGATTTTAAAATACCAGAAGTATCCAAGCTTAAATATAAATTTTTTACTGATTTTAATGCCCTATTATCAGTGCTATCTGTTGTCTTTGAAAGAGAATCAAATTCAAGATTTGTGCTGGATCCTTTGCAAGTGTTTTCTTTGGTTGATTCAGGTAATGAGGGTTTGATAGCTAATGATTTCTCTAGATCAAATGCATCTGATTTTATTTCCACTCGGTCAATGACATTTTCAAGCAAAACTTTCTTAGTCAATGGTTCATCTAGGTTAGTTGAAGCAACTCTTTTAGCTGCATAATCTATGGATTCAGACTTTTCTATGGTAGATTTATTCAAACTAATACTGACAACAGGCAGTTCATTGTGTCTATCAAGACCAGTATTCTTGCTTAAATGTTCCTCAGGATCATAAAAACTCACTCTTTTTGTTCCTGATTTAGTTGAATTCTTCTTAGATATAACCTCATCCATGAAATTCACACTCTTCTCCAATGGATCCTTGATATTCACCTGTTGTTGACCATCAGTTGAACCAGAATTTTGGCTAAACAGATCAACTTGATTACCAGAGCTCAATTTTTTAATGGGTGGTTCATCTTCATCCAGTTGGCACGATTCTTTTCCTGACTGTTCTTCAGGGCACATGAAACTAACTCTTTTCACAGATTTCTTAACCACATTAGTAGAACTGGTGTTTTCAACATCTGTGATCGGACTTGATTTTTTCACTGGTAGTTCTATAAAGCTTACAGAAGACATTGATTTTTCAGTCAGACCTTCTGATCTTGTCTTTAGAATATTTTCATCAGAATTAAGACCAAAATTTCCCTGCAGCTTTAGAACAACTTTTTCATTTTCTCTCAAGTTTTTTATCTCACAACCCACATCTTTAGGTTCCTTCTTGCAATTCATCTCAGCTGAATGGAATTTGTCCAATTGCTTGATGGATTTATCCAGTTTTATTTCACCAGAGTGCCAAGAAATAGATGGAAGAACATTTTCTTTTTCATCTTCAGTCATCATTTTCTTAGTGAAGCTGGGATATGATGAAATTTGTTTTGTGGCACATGAAATCAACTCCATGTTAACTGTCTCCTCTTCCTTCAGATTAGAGTGTATCGGAGATTCTCTATTTGTCTGTTTAGCCTCAGTTTTGTTTTCTTTAACATTTTCAGATTCAGGTTTTCTTGAAAAATCCAGAAATGAAATTGGATTCTGAGTAGTACACAGAGTCAATTCCATGTTAGCCATGGTGTCTTTGGTTTCATTAAAGATCCTGGTCACATTCCCATGAGTGGTCATTTTTTGGTTACTTTCCTTATCCATATGATCAATTCTGGAGCATCCAAAGGGTCTGTCATGGCATGCTGTGAGATCCATGTTGGCAATTTGTGTATGTTCTGGACCAAAATAAATGGTTACTTCATCAGTTGGAGTGTTGTTGTTTTTCTGGTTTGAATTTTGTCTTGATACAGGCAAGTTAAGCATTGAAGCCATCTTGTTATCAGTACAGACAGTCAATTCCATATTGGCATTAGTGTCATCCAAGTTTCCAAAACACTGAGTCATATTTTCATATGTTCCTTTTTTTTCAGAGAGATTCTCCATTTTGAAAGATTCTGAAAATACTTTGCTATTACAAATTGTGAAATCCATGCTTGCAGTTTGATCTGGGTTGTGATTGAAGTAAATGGTCGAATCAACAGGTTTGGAAGATTCAATATAATAGACCGATTTGTCCAAAGCTGGGGAGTTTGGAACAGACGCACTAGTGCTAGTATCCATAATGTTAGATAAATTTTCCTTTGAATCAAAGACACCATCAGAGAAGCTAGTCTCATCTTTAGTGCTTTGGATGAGATTGTCAAGAAACATTTTGGTACTCATAGAAGGGCAAACTGCAGCTTTCACTACTGGAGAATTATCCTTTGAGGAACTTGGAGATATTTTTATTTTCTGCATTAGTTGCTGGAAAAATAATTTGTTGTCCAACTTTTTAGGAGTGTTGTCCAAATCTGGAGGGCTGCACATTGATTGGTTAGCAGGACTAACATCATCACAATTAATATTGATCGTACTAGAGACAACACTATTAATATTTTCTTTGTTGGCAATTGCTGATACATTCTGTATGATAACATCCCTTTAAAAAAAAAAAAACAAAAAAAAAAAAAAACAAATATTATTTCCTTTTAAATACAATGCCTCATCACTTCATATTCAAAATTTAAATCTTGCAACTTACTAATCCTTGCTTTATCAAAATATTTTAATTTATTGTAATTAAAACCTTAATTTAAAACTTTAAATTAAAATACTGAAACTGGCGTCAGACAGTAGAAAAAAAAAACATTATTAAAAAGTTCCTTTTGAAAGATTATCAAATTATTCATGTGCAAAATAGGGAGAGAAGAAAAGAATTAAACTGAACTCAATGAAACAAGCAAAGTAGAAAATAATTAAATCTAAGTTTTTATAAAAAAATTCTCGAGTTTGTTGAAATTACTAATATGACTTTCTTCTAACTTTTTTTTTATTTTACTACAAAGCAACTATTTTTTTCTTTTAGCTTTACTCTCAAGAAGAATGTATTTACACGTGACAAACTGAATAGTGACCAATTTAATAAAAATTGATTTGACTGTGATGTCACAATATCATACCTCTCCCCTCATTTAAAAAGAGCTGGATGTTTTATACCCACCTCTTAAAAGAGGGAAGACCCTCCTCCTCCCGGCACAGGCCTCATATACTCAATTCAATACATAATTGTCAAACTGGTAATTTTTTATGGCGTTGTGGATTGTGCCTAACATACATCCATTTTCAAAGGGGAGAGGTGTGATGTGACACCACGTGTGTACCTAGGAATATCAATATATTTGTCTCCATGTGCCATTCTTTACCCATCTTCCACAAACTGTTAGACACTACATTGAATATACAAGTTTAGTTTAAAGATTTTTCTTTATTTAAGATATATATATATATATATATATATATATATATATATATATATAAAACTTCTAGCATTGCTTTGAAAAGCAAGAAATGATTAATACAAAACAAACTTGAAATGAACAATTTATAATAAAAAATAACTAGTAATTTTTAGAATTTCTTTTAAGGCCTGTTGTTGCTTAGGCTTATAGAAATCTGGAGATACTTGTAATTAAAGAAAAATCTATCCTGATTACCAAAATAAATATACAAATCAGATATTAGAATGAAAATTTAAGCAACTTCAAAAGATGTATTTATAAAATAAAATGATCTGAGAATATTTTGGAGTTTGATGATAGCATCAACTACTTTTCTTCATTCTAATAGCTGAATGATGCTTCCCACAAACTTATGATGCTTGTCTCTAACCAATCATAAGCAAATTTTAACCATCATGCACTAAAAAGGGAAAAAAGAAGTTGATACTGCTGTTATGGTATACTACCTCAACACAGCAATGTTTATTTACAAGATTATAAAAACATGTGAACTATGTACAACGCCATATTTATTATTTACCATTTTATAAAGAAATAACTATGAAAACAAGTTTTTGTTCATAATTTTATAAAAACAATATCTAGAATATTTAAATAAACAGGATTTTTCTGGACATTATACATTTACTTCTCAAATTATTTGATTTCAGATTACTTGTTTCAATTTTTTAATTTTTTTTTTCCAATCATTATCTCATATCAAGGATGCCTAATCAATAGAAATTCAAGGCCTGAAACTCCAGTGATTAAAGTTGTAAGTTAACACTCTTTCTACTCTATTTTGAACATTTTTTAAACTGTTGCTAATTTTAGAAACTGTCAATAAATTATGTATTGTCAGCGAAGTGCTGACTGATGAAGAAATCTTAAATGAAGAGTGTACACTAAGCACCTTGACTAAAGCAATTGGCTAAGTTGGCAAATCGTTTTCTTTGGAATCATGATTTTCTAAGCATAGCTTAGATGTTGCACAAAGACTGATTGTGTTCTTTGGAATTAATTGGCAAAACATCAGCTAATTACCAATTAATTCAAACATTATAAATGCTAAGTAATAAAGATTTTGGTTACATATTTTTATAATTTTATGAATAAAAAATTGATTTCATATTTATTTATCTGTCCATATTTCTGAGATGAGGTATTATGGACATTATTTACATTATTTGGACTATTGTCCTCATCTTTGTCACCATATTTATTACAATGTTTTGGCCGTTGTACACTCTGGCCTTCTTCAGGTGGTTGGAATGTTGAACTGAACCCTTTATTTTGTTCACTGGGGTAGACTGTTTTAGTTCCACGTGCCATGTTTAATGGATGTCAGTTATCTCCTTGTTAATTTCCCTCTGAAAGTTCTCCACTGCTGTAACCAGGAATTGAACTCACACTCTTTGGGTCCTGTCAATGGATCTAACTAACACCTTTATCCACTGTGCCATGTGTCCTTTATTTCTTTATAAATTGTAAGTAATAAAAATTGCATTGTAGTTGATTCGCATTTCATTATAATGTTGTAAATATAAAATTCTTCTTGTAAATAAATAAACCAATAGTGTTTAATATTTTTGCTGTAAATTCAAGGACAAAGAAAATATATAAATTCACTTTCATCATATGTTTAGGTTTTATTACAATTCTAATCATAACTTTTTTAAAACAATAAATATCAAGTCAAGGTAGTATACAGTAATAGTGGTGTCAAGAGAAAAACCATCCCTTTGCATCAGTTTTTTTTTTTTTTTTTTTAGGCACAAAGATTAAACTTTACCCATAAGAGATTCTTTCTTCACTTTCTTTTGTAAATGTTCTTTCTCATTTATTGTTCTTCTTCATTTGATATTGCACTTCTTGCATAAACAATAGAAAACAACAAACATGCTAATTATTCAATTATATGGTTAAAAGAGGATTGGAATTAATTTGTAGATTCAGACTAGGTGAGCTTATATTTGCATCAGTATTCTTTTCCCTATGTTCTTACTTGGAAATAAAACATTTAATAAACCCCTAAATTCTTTTCTGTTAAAATTATCATTCTTGTAGTTTGATTCTGAAAGCCATACTTACTTTTCTGGAGATTGAAGTACACTGCAATTCAATGTGGTTGCTTTTCCTTCATCATCACTGTCTTCAGGATCAGATATGTTCTGTTTAATAAAAATACAAAGGAATTATTGCATCATACTTTCCAAATGGAAAGACCCTAGTGACTGTTGGTCAGAGAGAAGGGGTATTATAAAGTGGTACTGTGACCAATGATATTGCCTTAGCAGCAGTGTTATAAGTGGTACTATGACCAACAATAGTGAACCAACTGTATACAACAATATAATTGAAAAGATTAATTTGAAAACTGTCATAAAAGTCAGTTTTTCTAAAGTACTGCTTCATAATTGTGCTAGTAAAAATTTGAAAGATTTTTCAACAACTGCAGCTTGAAAATAGAACAAAATACATACCTTAATTATTTATACCAAGAAGTACTGGAAATTGAGAATACTAATCTAGTGGCTTTATGAGGCTCAAGGCCTAGATGCTTACCTATAGGGGCAAACATAATATTTTCACCAAAATGATTAGTAAAACAACCTATTACAATAAAAGCAATATAGTCACACTTCACAGCTATATAGGTATCTAAAATAGGGCAGTAAAAAAGTCAATTCAAAGACCTTAATATGCAAAAATAAATATGACTTCATTTTAAATATTAAAAAAGTTGATTTTGCATATCTGCTTAATTCATAAAGAAACTTACTTCAATGGCATGAGTTGGATTCTTTATTTCACCTGTTAAAAGACTGTCAATTCCTATAATAAATAAAAAGAATTGTTTTAAATCAACATTCAAGTTGGTTTTCTAATGTTAATATCAACATAAGATTAATAATATATCCCCATACTGAACAGTCCCTACCTGACTGAAAGTCAAAAAAAAAAGAAAAGAAAGTAAAACAAGGTCAACTATGCTATGTGAATAAATTAATTTAACAATTAATGGAAGAACACTACAGTATATCAATTCACAGTAACAATTTCCTATTTACAAATCAAATGATGTTTCACTGATCATCATTTCAAAATATATTAGAGAATCGGAATAAAAATTACAAAGTTTAAGAAAAAACAAATTCTTAATGCATTTGTTATTAACTTGTGATAAAAATGTATATCATTGGTGAGTAAAATTAAATAGAAATTTTTAACCACATAAAATAACATTTTTTGTACTAACAATATCTATTTACCAAAAGAAAATATATGCTGCAGACTGCTAGCAAAACTACAAATAAATCAGTGTTTTTTATGCCTGCATCCTTAAAGGTTTAGAAGAATTAAACAAACTAGCTTTTAACTATGAATTATCTTAAGCTGGGTCATATTTAATAAAATAAACATTGACTCACCAGATATTTCTTTATCATTATCATCTTTATTCCTTTAAGAAAAAAAGAGAAATAACTTATTTTAAATGTCAAACTGAAATCAATGTGATATCATATAATGACATGTGAATAAAGGAATTGTAGTTAAATGTAAAGGAAAATATAAATTCAGTAAGTGAGAGTGAAGGATGAAATATAGGATTAAAAAACATTGGTTTCACTGAACAAATTGGTAAAAGTTTTCTTCTCTCAAATGGAAATGAAATGTATTTCAAATCTCATTGGAAACTATTACTTTATTTAAATTTCCTTTTTAATTGTTTTCAAGTCCTTGTATATAATTCATATCTTTTGTTTACATAAAACAGTTAAATATCAAAACTTCAAGTCCAGATAAAATCAATAGAAAAACTATATGGTTCTATATTTTATAGATAACTAGCAGTAGAGCCCGGCGTTGCCCAGGGATGTAACAGTAAGAGTAGGTACCTCCACGAGATCGCTAAAAAAAAGAGCATAGCATGATGAAAAAGACGCCAAACTTGACGAAAACAAAATTTTATCGTATAAATGTTTGTTATTATTAAGAGTAAAGGTCAAAGTATTTTGGGGGTATTTTTTCCATTTTTTAATCGTTCCTAGCACGTCCGAAATTTTCGTTAAAAATCGAGTTTTTTTTGAGTCAGCAAAATTGACCATTTTTTACCATTTTAAAAAAAAATGGAAATCTGACTTTGAAATATTTTTAAATATCAATTATTTTTTCAAAACTTATTTTAAGAAAATCAGAAATTATAATGTTTATTTAAAATATTTTGAACCAAACTTAACTTAGTTTTTGTGCCAAAAAAGATGTAATTTGAAAAATAAAACAAAGCAGGTCATAAACTTTCGCGTCTCTTGACATGTGATGAATGATATATTTACGAATTCCATGAGGCTAATTTGTTCTACTGAAGGAGAAAAGTGAAATAATTTACATTTACGTGAACAAATTATTTACCCCGTTATTTTTAACAAAAAACTTTCAGCAGTCTAATTTTTTTTTTTTTTTTGTACTTAGCTTTCACCTTTACGTTTATGATGCTTTATGGGAAATATATTGTAAAGAAATTAAAATAAAACTGTTAAGAGTGACATTAAATTTCATATTTCTTAAGAAAGGTATCTAATTAATTTATAGGTACCTTTCTTATGAAATTTTATCAGAATTGTACATAAAATACTATAATTTTATGTACATTTATTACATTCTACTGTTATTTGTATTTGCATTCATTTTATTATTAATTTTGATATTTCATTTATGGAAAATGTCGAACTGAGATTAATATAAAAATAAGATCATATAAATTTCATAAGATGATACTGATACTTGTAGGTACCCTTCTCAGTTGAAATTGAAAAATCAAATTAACTTCTCCACATGTGTTTCGCAAAAGTAAAGGCCTTAACAGCGGAGAACAATGCTTAACTCAAATAACGCAACTTAATTATATACTGGTTGGTCTTCCGTATTTTATAATTACGGCTCGATTATAAGCACAAAATTACATTTCTTAATTACTGGGGATCTTCTGATTAGTCAAAATGATACAATTTACAACGCGCTAAAAAAAGATCTCATAAGGACACTTACAAAAGCCAATGCGGCTTTTAACTAATTTTATAATATTTTAACAACTTAAATGTAAAATCTATTATAATTAATGAAATAACAAATAATTGTATTAAAAATTCATTTTCATCGAAAAAATTTTTTTTGCTTTCAGAAAATATTGTCCATATTCATAAAAACAACTAAAAAAGCAAATAAAAGCATTTGAAATTAAATAATATCTTTGTTTTATTGAGTTTTGTATGTTACAATTCAGAGCTGATTTTCAGGTACTGATCCAATTAAAAACAAAAAAAAAAACATGATTTGCATTCCTCAAAGCCCTGTGCTTTTTAATTATTGTAATCACTAAAACTGATGCGATCGATTTTTAGCGTTTTCATAAAATTAGTTATAGGGGGTAATAAATATTTTAAAAAAATATTTCTACCATGACTTTCATAAAAAAAAACATATTTATAATAATTTTGATCATCTGTGAATAGTTTCTGAAAGTTTCAATAACATCCGATAATTATTTCTATTTTTGCATGATTTTTCAAATTAATGTGTCATACCAAAAAAACGTGCTAAAATTGTCTATGTTATTTACTAGTTCCGCTTGATACAAATAGAAAAAGGTTTTTTTTAATCAAAATTTAGAATGTTCTAAAAAGGAAAATTTTTAAAAATAATTAAAAAAAACTTTGGTCTTTCCTCTTAATAATAACATAAGCATTTAGACAATAAAATTTAGTTTTCGGCAAGTTTGGCGTCTTTTTCATCAAGCTATGCTCTTTTTTTAGCGATTTCGTGGAGGTACCTAAGTAAGAGATAGATCAAGTATCGACCATCATAAAGACTGAAAAATAAAATTGACAAAGATTATTGTTTACAGTTAACGGACATGCATGTCTTAATTAGTTTTTTTTTGTTTTTTTTACGAATTGGTCAAACTCAAACAAAAACATTGAATAGAATTTTATTATAAACAATTGCCTTGTAAATGGAATTTTTAAAGCATTCTGAATGTAAAAATAAAGAAAAAAGTGTGCAAGACAATAAGAAACACTACCTGCCAAAAAAAAAGTGAAGTTTTGTTGAAATTGGTTGAAAAATATAGGAAATCCGATCCAATATATAAACGAACAGACACACACAACCTAAGTTTTATAATAAATATGATGATCAGTTGACAGATAAGTTTCTTTCAAAGTATTCAATTATTTCTGTATCTTAGGAGAAAACAAAAAAAATCTAAGGTAAAAAAAGAGTAAATACATAAATGAATACCAATAGTGATCTTTCATTGAACAACTTACCGAAAGGCATTTTTATCTGAAAAATAAATTAAAAAAAAATAAAATAAAAATTGTTCAAGTGTGGCATTAATAAAAATATATATTAAAAACTATATAAAAAAAAAAAAGAAAAAAGTTAAGTCTTTCTGAATAAATGTTGAATTTAGAAACTATCAAACCAGTTAGCAATCTGTTCTTTGTTAACAACAATAATTCTGCTTTTTACATAGTGTGAAATTATTTTTAGAGAATAGCATCAAATCAAACAGGAAGGCATTTTCTTATCCATACAAGATATATTGTTTTTAATAACAATTTTCTGATTCACAAGTTATACCAATTAAATGAATTCATTTTTCATAAGACAAATTAACAACTGTCTAAAAAAAAAAAAAAAAACTCAATACTCAGATTAATTTCTTTTCTATTCAGATCAATTGACAAAAAATTCAAGTCAAAGTTTTTTCAAATAATATATATCAATTTGCAAGAATAAAAAAAAAAAATTTGCTTCTTTTGAAAATTTAATTGTCACAATAATCATGTTGTTGTGTGTCTCATATATATTTTTCCCTTAAAAAGGTAACTTTCTTTTCGGTCAACACCTCACCAGAAAAATCACTGGCAACTAGTATAATGTAACTATGATTAAAATACAATTTAATATTGGACACACACACACACACAAAAAAACCCCAAAAAAACCAACAGAATAAACGTTAAACTCATTGGAACTTTTTTTTGTTTTTGTTTTTTTACATACTCTCCATCTTTTTAATATTAAATTGTATTTTAATTGTGGTTCCTCATCTCCTCCCAGTAGGTCTATCATCTTGTGATTCTCATTACATTATACTAGTTGCTAATGATTCTTCTGATGAGGTGTTGACTGAAAAAAAGGTTACCTTAAAGGAAAAATAATCAGTTTTGTCTGTTTAAAACTAGCTCTAAGTTCTGTGGTATCAGACATTTATTTACATCTGCATTGGGAACATTCTTATTTTGTAGTTTTGGGCCACTCATTAGCTCTATTTATCCACAACCACCTAGTTGCCTTTTCGACGGACTCCAGGATCATTTGAATCTCCCGCCTTCTTTTTTGTCCCGTTATTCCTAGGCTAGTAAGAGCTCGTATCATCGACTGTCTGGCGAACCCGCTACAGCCGATCTCCACAGGGAAACAACGAGTATGCCATCCTTTAGTCCTGCAGTCATTTAAGAGTCCTTCATATTTACTATATTTTCTCTCAAATGCCTCTTGCATATGCTCCTGCAATGGGACAGTTAATTCCAGCAAAATAATCTGCTTTGTGGCATCCAAATAAACGATTATGTCTGGACAGAGTTTGGAGGACGATATATGTGTTGGGAATTTTAATTGCTTCCTGAGATCGACTCGCATTTGCCAATCCGACGCGGACGATAAGTGACAGGGATCCTGCAACCTTCTTACCCTGCTCTGACTTCATCCTGTATCAGGTGTTGACGCTCCTTCACGGTGCTTTTCCCGAATTTGTAGGAGGGAATCAACCCCAGGCCTGCTCAGCCCTGTGCGACTGAACCCATTATTGCTTTAATTCACGTCCTAAAGGTAGTGGCAAATTTTTGTTCTAGGTGCGGGCCGAATACTGATCATATTCGGTCGGGTCGCCCATCGAAGAAGTCTGTTGTTTATTTAGACCCGAAACTTCTAGTGACATGGGAGCAACAACACTGACGACGCATCTGGATTCGGCACTTAAAGGTGTATTTTAATAATAATAATATTTAAATATCAGACTCAAGAGACGACAGTATAATCCTCCTGCATAAAGCAAGTGCACAAAAAACAGACTGACTAAGAAAAAAAAAAAAACTGATTAAATTCTTTAAAGAGTATGGTCTTAGTATCACCACCACTAAAGTGATCAATTTCCTGGATGTAATCTTAGAACTGTCTAATGAACTTTATAAACTATATACTAAAGACCTATACAACCGTAGATACATCAACAATCTAACCACCACCCTAGAATTCTAAACAATTTACATAAATGGATCCAATTTAGGCTTTCCACCAACTTTAGTAATAAGGAAATTTTTGAAAAGTATAAAAGCAAATATGTAGAAGCCTTAGAACAAAGTAACCCCATAAAGTAACCAGAGTACTTAGAAATAAACAAAAAAGATGTTAACAAGCTGAAACATAAACGCAATATCATATGGTCTAACCCACCCTTTAGCAGCAATGTCAAAACTAACATCAGAAGATTTTCCTGAATTTAATCCATAAGAATTTTAGCCATTCCCCAATGCTAAAAAAATTTTCAATAAAAACGTTAAAGTTAGCTATAGTTGTGCTAAAAACATTGACCAATGTATAATCACAGAACATTATACTAAACAAGCACATATCCAATCTAGAAGAGAAATATAACCCCACAATTAAAGAATGCAATTGCCAAAAAAAACAGACCTGCCCACTGAACGGCCAGAGCATGCCTAAAGGTATATTTATAGAGCTAGCATCAAACATGATAACAAGGTCAAATTCTATTTTGGTTCAACTGAAAACCATTGGAAATCACGTTTTTTCCATCACTAAATTACATTAGGCAATATTAAATATAGTAAGAGCACTACCCTCTCTAAATTTTTCTGGAAAATAAAAAGTGGCAATGGAAACATAACAATTACATCGGATTACGTAGCAAAAGCCAATAAATGTAATTTGTCTTTTAGAAAAATTTATCATTCTAAAACATATAGATAACCCTAATTTGTTAAACAAAAGAAAAGAGTTAATGACCACATGCATACATAGAAATAAATACCTGCACAAGCATGTTGACCCAGATTAATATAATTGTGACACTTTAAGGGGGTTGAAAGGATAGCTATACCGAGAGAGATGTGATAATTTAAGTGTTGAAAGATAGATTGATAAAAATACCGAGAGTAGAGACAAGATTTTAGTAAATTCAGTGGGTTTGTTTGTTTTTTTTCTCCCTTGGATAAAGGAAGAAGGGAAGGACAGAAACATTTGATTTTCCTACAAAAAAACTATATGGCCGAAGTTGACAACTGACTATGAAATGGAAACACTATTGTTTTTAAAATCCAGAGTATGGAATTATCTGCTAGCCAAAACCCAATAAGGAAAAGCTGGTTGAGATAAAATTAATGTTCTGGAAACAAAAAGTTAAAAAATTGTTTTTCTTTCCTTATCACTTGTCAAAAGACGAGGAGAGAGGTTGTGTAAAAGCCAAAATGGAGACACTATTGTTTTTAAAATCCAGGTTATGGAATTATCTGCTGGCCATAACCCATTAAGGAAAATCGGTAGAGAGGGGATATTTAGGGGGTTTTTTGAGGACAAAGGCAAAGTTGAAGAATTGTTTTTTTTTTTATCACTTGTCAAAAAGGGAAGGGAAAGTGTTAATCATTAAAGCGGTGAAATTTCTTTAGATAAGGGCCAAGATGCCACAAGAGGAGACTGTTGAGGAAGCAGCTAGTGAGTGTTCAATTGGGAGTCAAGGAACTCCATTGACAAAAATTTTGAATGTTAATTAAAATTAATGATTGGAGTGAAGCCATGACTGCTCACCCAAGTAGTCTAGGGATCAGATTGGTCGAAGTGACAACCAAAGGAAGCAAAGGAATTGCCTACACCCCTTGGGCAATATTGGTATGAGGCACCAATATGAGAAGGAAGGAGTTAGGGTGGATCAATATTCTGCTACCACTACTCAGGAGGCGGGGCCTCTTCAAAATTGGGTATGCAATTAATTTCCCAGAATCAAACAAAGAATTTTGTGGAAATTAGGCGAATCACCAAAATCCCAGACCACGTCACACACCATGCCAGTTTTAAATGAAGGTCTATATAAACAGAAAATTAAAGCAACAACACAGAGAACCTACCAGACGAGAGTGACTGCTTCACATGACTTCCTGCCACTGAAGAAAGACCTCCGACTTTGAGCTATGTTCCATAAGCCTTGTCTAGACTTAGTGGCGCGGAATAAATTGTCACAAAATATTTGAAGGGAAGAGTCAAATAACTTTGCATGACAAATATATTCCTGCATGAAGAGCATATATTTCTACCTGAAGAACTGATACTGTACCATCAGCTCTGTACAAAAAACGGTATATAAAACATTTTCTTTGTTACAATTTATCCTATTGACTTGTGGCTTCACTTTGTTCAGGCACATTTGTATTTGTTCAACACCCACAGTGTCCACTTGTGGTTTATACTGCAAATATACTGAGCAGACCTTAGTTACAGTTTCTGGGAGAGAGTGCATTATCTAGCATGGTCAACTGAACAAAGCCAGAACACTCAAACCCTCAGTCAGTGATGGTTCCCCAAAGATTTCCATCTACCCAATTTTACTCACAAGGCCTGGGCCAACTTGTGATTTGGCTATCAGGCACTTCACAAAGGTGCCACATGCTGGGATCCCCAGACTGATGAAATCATGAAATCACTTTGCTGACAAATCAACCATTGTGAGATTCAAACCTGGTCTCATGGCCAGAAAGCAAATGTTCTAACCACTCTGCCATATGCCTATATATATATATATATATATATATATATATAGATATTTTGATGGCCTTCCTGATGAGATATTCCATTATGGTGGAATACATTCAAGTCAACTTATGCACAATCTTATTGTAAAGGTTTGGAGAGATGGAGAAGTGCCAAAAAATTGGAGGGACACAATGATACCTATATATAAGGGGAAAGGTGTCTGGGAATTATGTGGTAATTATAGAGGGATTGCTCTCCTGTCTTTGGCAGGTAAGATCATAGCTGACAGCATACTGCTCGAGTCACAGCATGTTTCCACCAACAAAGAGGGAGCACAGATATGATTTTCACAGCATGACAAATCCAGGAAAAGAGCTATGAACAACAAATGAAACTTTATCAAATATTTGTTGATCTGAGGAAGACTTTGGACGCTGTTAATCATGCTAGTCTCTGGAAGATCCTCTTGAAATTGGGCAGATTGCAATTGTTTCACACAACCAATGAATGCAGCATTGTGGCAAAGGAGTTTAAGGGCTGGACATGTCAGTGATAGTCATAATTGCTTTGCGACTGAACAACCACCATACATATTATAATTTTTTCATATAGGCAAAAACAATTTACTCACTACAAAGATGCAACCTCATTTTGGTGCATTTAGTTGTACCCTGACTGGTGAGAACCAAAATGGTTATGAACAATTCTCTTGTTCATAAACATTGAGCCCTCTTTTGAATTAATGCTGTGAACATTAGAATTTATATATTTTTGTCTCATTACATTCGAGTAGATATATGATAGTGATCAATTTTCCATTTCAAATTTTCATTAATTCTGTTTCAGGTTTTAGGGAATCCAGGTTTTTGGGGGGTGTTTTTCAGTATAGGATTCTGGTTTTGCTTCATTATAATACTTGAAAGTGAGAAAGTGCAACAATATATAAATGTTATTAAAACAAGAAAAATTTTACTTGCTGGACTATCCACCCATTGGATAAGTTGCTCCAGCTTGATTGTACCTCATATTTCAGCCCTTAATTTAACTTGATGAGTTTCTGGGACAACCCTTGCAAAGAATTCTACAATCCTAAATAAGAAGTGAAAGTGACAAAACCTACAGAAAAGTAGTGCCACAATGTCATCTAGAGACAAATAGCTACATTATCATTTGGTCACTTTATTGAAATTATTAAATAACATTAAAAGAAAAGGTCTAAATATTATTATAATAAAATTTTTTTAAAATACATTAATAAAAATAATCAGTCTTCATCTCTAATGAGAAGGCTTTTTTAATTATCAGTTCTAGTGATTTTCTGTGAATAAAACATACAAGGAAACATTTTTTAGCTCTTATATAAATCACAATTAATGAATGATTTAAAGTAAAATTATTTCAGTGTTTCACAGTTTGTTAAAGTACAATGATTCAAAATAAGCAATTACTCACCTGAATTTTCAGATTGAGATTCTTTATTGAATTCCCTGTAGAAAGAACATAATCAGATAAAAATGTTTATTGGTATCAGGATTTAATAATGTTGTATTAATAGCTGATGAATTATTAAAGTTCCATGTATTTTTTTATTGGTTGAAGATTGAATAAATGAAAAAAATTATAAGAACATCAATAGTATTTGTTAGAAAGAAGAAATATTAATTGAAATGTTCAAATTTAAACAGAATTTGATGAAGAAACAGTACACATGTAGAATCAAAGCAGAGTTAAATTGAAAAACATTTTGCTAAACAAGACACCCAGATAACTTCAAATTTCTTAATTACTGTTGTATATAAGATAAAGCAGTTTGTATATACAAATATCAGTTCAGTTCATTATTTTTGAAAATGCAAAATTTCACTGATAAAAGCAAATACAAAATTCGAATATCATAAATATTCGACTATCATATCCTAAAGTGTTGTGTATGATACACCCTAATTTAAGCTTCAACAATAAATCTCATCCTCGTCGCCATTGTTGAAGATAAATAAGCATGGAATAATACAATCAAAATGTAATGCCCGACAAAATTTATTGAAACAAAGAATAGGTAGACAATATTTACAGTTAGTTTGGTATATTCTTGGGAAGACTGTTCCCTGCATAATGGGTTGACTAAATCGTTAGTCGGGCAGAGTCTCTGGATTCAATTTCTTAATCTCTACTATCTTCCCCGTCTTCCGGTACCAACCCATATTTATATGGTCGGTAGTCCGCTTATGTAAATTAGGTGTATCATACACAACATAAAGTATAAAAAGCTATTGTTTAAAATGAATTATATAGCAAAACTAAACCATATGCAAATTAACCTGGATGCATTATTAAAAGATTGTAAATTTGATTTTAACAAAAATAAGTTGTGTAGAAAAATTAAACAGATACAATTAAGTATGTTTATAGCATCAAGAATACTTACCAGACATCAAGTGTTTCAGCAAAACTAACCCGCTTAGATAGCCGTTTCTTTTTGTTTCTCTCCTCTTGTTTAATCTGAAGATATCACAATTGCATTAGTAACAAATTCACAATGAAAAGAAAGATTTAACATATGAAAACATCATATTTTCACAAATTTACAACACTGGAAATCTGAGTAGGACTAACTTAATAAAAAATAATTAATAGACGTAAAAATTTTCAAGTAAATAGCAGGAGATTAAAATTTCTATAACCTGAATGTTACATCAAAGACTAACAGCAATATCTATTCTTAAACATAACTTTTTTGTTATAATTTTACTACATAAGAACTAATATTTTATAATTTGACATTATGTCAGATTGGCTTTGTCTGTGTGCAGATGATATTGTCAAAAAGCATTTTTATATTGCAAAATTACATTGTTTAAATTTGATAAAAGTTAAAGAAGTTTAACTCAAAAGTAACTGACATTGCTGAGATAAGCATTTTAAGTGTTTGAAGACGACATTTCTCAAAATAAATACACAGTAATAATTTCATTTTATTTGTTTTGAATATCATAATTCAATCAAAACATTCCTATATATGCTTAAAAACTTGTAGAAATTACTAAAAAAATAAATTGTAAATAGAATATCTAATATAAATAACATTTACATTTTTCAAAACAAAATATTTGTAATATTACTGGAATTAGAGTCTATAAAAAAAAAAATAGGGAGATGTTCACATCAACATTTTCAAATGATTTTTTTTAACAAATTAAGTGTCTACAAAGTTATTGTCTAATAAAATTAGTTCACTTAATCCATGGCACCATTTAAATGCCAACTTTTGTTTTTTATATCATCAGAGCTGTATCTTCTGTATGACTGCTCACTTACAAACGTGCTTATTTGCTTAGACCCATTTGTGTTTTCTTCACAACCGCAGAGTCAACCTCTGGCTTATACTGCATCTATGCTGAGTTACAATTTTTAATTGTATGTGTTATCTTTCTCCTAAACTGGTTGCTAACCACGATTAGTCTGCCTTGATATTTAACTCATAGCTGAGAGGAGAAGAGATGGATTCATACCTTTCCCAACTTGACCAGAATTCAAAATTGACTCACAAATTTCTCATTCCAAGCTGCTATTAAACCACTTGCACATGATTTTATATAAGAATATGAAATAGAATTAAAGATGGATTGCAGATAACATATGCAGTAGCTGTAGACAGAAATTTAAAACTGAGAAAGAAAAGAAAGTAGTAAGTATATGCAAGTGACAAAAATTATTTTAAAAAAAATAAATAAATAAAGAGAAAAAAGAAGGATATGAAGATTTATTTTAGTAAGAGAATGAGACACACCTAAATACAATGGATTAATAACAAAAGAAATGAACCTTAAAACTTAGTTTTCAGTTAGTATTCTTACATCCCCACAACTTGGGACAACTAAACAAAAAGTACATAAACATAAATTTACCTGTTTATTGAGGTCAATCCCAGCAAGTGGAAGTTTCAAAATCTAAAATAAAGTCATCAAAATAATAAATCTAAAAAAAGATTATTTTAAACTCTTACTGAATCAAAACCTCATTTTGTTTTAGAATTATAATTTACAATATTTATATAAACAAATGGAAATAGCTTAATATGGTGTCTATCAAAATACATAGCAATACATCCAGAATTTTTTTTTTATATACTTAAGCACTGTTATTTGCAATCATTGTTCAATAATGACATCAAATTTTGAAATTTTTACTGATAAATGTTGCACAAGTTCTGGTTAAAGTTTTATCATTTTGATCTTTAACTTGGCATAATCATTAAGAATCTAACAGTTTTTCAACTATGGTAAATAAGCTGTTAAATCATAATGTGTTTTATCAGCAATACTTTTTAAACAACGCAAAAAAAATGAAAAATGCTTCTAGATAAGTGGTAAGTAAAAATTTAAATTAATGCTATGAATCAAAAATTGAGCCAACCACCATATTGGATAGAAAATGTCAAAAGTTGCATATGCAGTTACTAAACTAAAATTTGCTTATTTTATAATTGAAGATAATTCAAGAACTCTCGCTATAATGATCTTTTATAAATTCTGAGTTATCAGTAAAACCATGAAAGGTATAATGTTAAATTAAAAACAATCATTGACATTTTTTTCACTTACCTCAAGGCATATGTTGAAAGCGTCAATCCATTAATGTCTTTCATGTGAAATAAGGTCACATGCATTCAATTTTATCAGAAAGACAATTTTCAAAGTTTTTTCAGAGAAAAAATAGAAAGTTAGAAGCTGAAATTACATGTTCAGTTTTCATTCATTAGTCACTGACGTTACTTGCAGAATTAACTGAGCAATACAAGATTTTATGGTGGTGGGCATTAATAGGATAATATTGGTTTTTCATTGATACAAAATTCTTGTCAAATACCAATTGATTTCTACCTTGTTAAATCAATTAGTTTAGGTTCCTCCATTAGGTCACGTAAAAAAGCAGCATATCACGATGAAAAAAGACTCATAAATCAACAAAGACAAAGTTTTGTCTCAATACATTGTTATTAATTGAAAGCTAAAGCATTAAATTTATTATTTACAGTAAGTAACATATTCTGGAGTCTTTCAGATAGGAATTATATAGATTGGAATGTCAAATATATGCTCAATTTTTGTTTAATTTTCTTACATTTTCTTAAATTTTAAGAAATTTGTAAACAAACAAAATTTTGATTTTAAACTTCTTCCTAAATTTATATATTTTTGCCACGTTATTTGAGTAAAATTAGAAAATTTAGAGTTAAATTAATCTGACATAAAACAAACGGTACTTACTTATAGTATAAATATTTGTATCCAAACATTTCTTAACGATGTGTCTGAATTTATCAAAGAAATCAATTGTGATGAGGTGATGACAGATTACTATGGATGATCAAAATTGACAATTTTGCAAAAGTGTTTAACATGATTTTTTTCGTTTAACTAGTACTTTTTAAATATTAACATTTTTATTCAGCAATTATGTAATATCTATTTTTTATTTCATACTTTCTTAGTTAGATAATAGTTTAAAGTTTTTTATTTAGATAATTGTTTAAAATTTTTAAAGGATTATGTCATGTATATATTTCCATACATAGAAATTATGAACGTTTTTTTCAATAAAAATTATTTTAAAAATACTTTGGGTTAAACGACTTATGTGCCTTTCAAATTTCGATTCACAAATTTACTTTTTCATTAACATTATCATTGCATTACATGCTTGAAAGAAATAAAGAATTTTAAACGATTTTTGAAGTATTAAGAAGTTAATGAAAAAAAATTTTTAAAATGGGGAAAAAAATTTGTAAAAAATACATTGTGAAAAAATTTTATTTCCTCACAAAATAACGTATTTACAAAAACAGGTGAAAGCTTTTCTAATTAATTAATGTCATACTTTTTTACATTTTTTTTTATAATTCAAAGCAGATTTTCTATGAAACCGGGTACTGTTTTACAAAAAAAAAACAAAAACTGGTGATTTACTTTCTACAAAGAGTCCTGTTTATAACTAATAAAAAAAATCCCGCGCGTGAAGATTTAATTTCTTGAAATTTCATGAAAATATCTAAGTGGGTGGAAACATGTTAAATAAAAAAAAAAAAAAAAAAAAAAAAAAACTTTTTAACAAGATTTTCTGAAAAAAAAAAAAAAAAATAAAAAATTAAAAAAATTTCAAAAATAATTTCATTCATTATTATTCTGAATAAGTCCTGAAAGTTTCATTAAAATCCGACAATTATTTGATTTTTGCAAGAATTTCCTAATTAATGTGTGTTTTCCTCAGAAAAAGCGCAAAATAAAACAAAACTTTTTTTAGTCTTTTCGCGCTGTTGTAAAAGAAAAAAAAAATAAAAATTTTTAACCAAAATTTTCTATATGCTAGAAAGGAGTAAAAAATTTTAAAAATATGTTAGTCTTTCCTCTTCATAACAACATAAACATATTGAGACAAAATTTTGTTTCCGTTGATTTATGGACCTTTATTCAACGTTATATGCTGCTTTTATTAAGTGACCTAATGGAGGAACCTAAATTAGTTTAATGAGATAATCCAAAATGTCTAACTCAGGACAACAGTAAACTTTAACAGAAACTGAATTTTTTGGTTTTTACAACTTTACAATAAGGTTTGCCAAGTAACAAAGAGGAATCTGAGAAAATCTTTTGTACTTACTGACGACCTCCTTTGTCTGACATAGCACCTACAGTTAAAAGAAAAAGCAATCAATATGCAAAAATAATTCTTAGAGAGAGAAAAATAAAATTTGATCTAAAAATAATTTACTATCCAAGGTAATATTTTGAAATATTAAAAATTTTTTTCTTTTGGTACACTTGAGTTTCAAACCAATGAGGTAGCTGGAATAATAGAAGTGGCTGGGAAAATAAAAGGAGTGGATGGAAAATCTATTAATATTAATTAAAGGGCGAGTATAAATTTTTCTGAATATTTAATAAAAGTGGTGATTGAAAAAAGGATGTTTCAGATTGATTCTTCTTCTTCCAAAATGAATAAATCATGCTGGCCCATGTATTTGAATCTCAAATAAAACCTTTTATTGAACTTACTGGTACATCTGATTTGAACAAAGTTATTTTTGTTTAACTGATTGATTAAAGATTTTTTTTCAACAGGATTCAAAGTTTTTTTTTTTTTTTTTTTATTTTCACTGAACCAAAAAACAACAACAGATATTTAAATTTTTTAGTGTCTTAATTCTTTAATGAACAGAAACAAATTTCTTTCAGGATTGAAGCAAGTTCTTTATTTTTATAATTTTTAAATTGAAACTTGAATGACTGAAGAACAAAAACCATTTCAGAGTTCCTAGAAGAGGTATACTACAAAACACTTTTACAAGAGCAATGAAATCAAAAATAATTATTTCTAAATTGAATAATTTAAAAATATAAACATATCAATAATTACCCTTTATTTTCTTCATCTTCATCCATGGTTTACACCTGTGAACAAAAAATAATTTTATATATTATAATAGTATATTTTATTATAGGATAGAATCAATCAACAAGAGACTTCTATTTAAAATTGTAAATTTACTCAGTTTGAAAGAACAATTCCTGAACTTAAATTTACACTCTTTACTCAATAGATGTTGCTAGAGCATTGATCAAAATCTTTATTAAATTCCATTTTCAACTGCATTCTAATGCAGTTTATATAAGAATCAACAATGAAATAGAATTCTTGGTATGAATTTGCAGAATACTCTAAATTACTAATATAAATGAAATTACCCTTTATCTTCTTACTACTAGTTTTTGTCCTTTTTATGAATAACATACTTTGTTACATTTTTAGATCACACACTTCATATCTGATATCTACAAATAATATTTTTGAAGGAGGAAAAGAATCTAATTCTATACTTGATTTTTGTTAGAAAATCTGACACTCATGCAACATATTGAGAATTAGAGGGAAACAATGAGTAACCTAGATAACAAGCTTGTGTTAACTGGATGGCAGGACAGAGATGGGGAAGGATAAGGAGTGGGGGGTAACACTGCTTAGAGTAGGTACCTCCACAGAAATGCAATACCTAAGGCTTAAAATGAATTTTTAAAAATGAAAATGTTTTCTTGAAACTTTTATATTAGTTTTAATTTTAAGCTAATAAATTAAATTTAATATTTCCAATAAACAAAATACGTTTTCTGTATTTCAAAACTAATTTAAATTGACTGGAAGGAGATTTAGTTTTGAAATTGCTAAAAAAGCTGATTTTAGTGCCATTTTAACCATCTGTCATCACAATGTAATTCCCTTTATTAAAACAAGATTTCAAAAATAAAATTTATAGTCCTAAAGCTTTATTTGTAGAATATTAAGGATTAATTAATCTGATTAGGAAACAAATATTACTTACTTTTAAGTTTAAAACATCACAGAAATGCATTTTTTAACACAGCTGTAGCTGTTTAAGGTATTGATAGGTTGGCAGACATACCTGTAAAAATTACTTGAGGAATATAACATGTGCGCCTTTTTTTTTTTATATATAATTTTCACCTATTCAGTAATTTTAAAAAATTAGGAAAATATTCTCTGTAATCTAATGTTTTATTGAATCTTGGTACTTTGACTTTAAATTTACTAGATTTATTGCTCTTATTTCCTGATAAAATTGCATATTTACAAAATTCAGCACATTTAAAAAAAAATTCAAAATTTTTTAAATATTGGGGGACACTAAATTGTAATAAGCTTTTCCATTTATGATTAGTAAATAAACTTTTTACTTAATAACACTATCAACTAACTGGGACAAATTAAGACTGAATTTTAAAAAATTTAAGACTGTATAATTGTTAAAATTAAAAAAAAAAAAAAAAAATTAAACTAGTCTTGTAAAAAAATTCATTATTCTTTGAAAATCTTTTTAAGACAATAGTCTCCATAATATATTATTCATAAAAGCAATTAAAAGCTTTTTTAATTAAATAATAATGTCTATGTTTTATTACATTTTTTATTTTATGATTTAGAGAGCATATTTTCATTAACTAGGAGTCCTGTTTTACAATATTGATGAAATTCTCAAAGGTGTTCTGCTTTTTAAGCAGGTCAAAAATTAATTTCATAAAATTGGGGAGTAACAGGTGTAAAAAAAAAAAAAAAAAACACCCTAAAGAGCACATTTCTAAAATAATTTTATTCATTTGTGAATAAATCCTGAAAGTTTCATTTTTTAAAATCAGACAATTGATTTTTGCAAGAATTTACAAATCAATGGGTTTTTTTTTTCAACGCAAAAAAAGATGCTACAATTTCTTAATCGTTGCACCCCCACGCCCTGGTAATAAAAACAAAACAAAAAAAAAAAAAAACACATTTTAAATTTTAACCAAAATTTAGAACGTTCTAAAAAAAGGATTAAAAAAAAAAAAAAAAAAAAATTTAATAATAATCAAATTCAAAAAGTACATTAATTTTGGTCTTTCCTTTTAAATTCTTTTTTTTTTTTTTCGATAAAACTTTAAGTTTCGGACATTTTTTCATCATGATATGCTAAATTCTTTATCGAATCAGTGGAAGTACCTAGCTTTTTAGAGTTACAAAGTTGTTCCTGAAGGAACACATAAAAAAAATTAAGAAGTAAAGAATAATTCTAGTCTCTCAGTCAAATCCTTTCTTGGACGCTCGTTTTTTTTTTTTTTGTTTTGTTTTTACAGTATCCAACGAAATTTGATTTTTTTTTAAAGATAATTATGTAAAATGCGCAATAAATAGTAAATTGAATTGAAAAATCCAGATATGGTAAAGAAAGATGAATGTATTGTAAAACTTTCTGTAACAATATTTGCTGGAATATTTACGCCATTTCTCTTTAATTACATGCTTTTCATCGCTTGCTGCCTACAGTTGGTCTGAATAATAGTACTTGCTCGAATAGCAATCTCAGCATAAACATCATCACTTTGGATAAAGACTGGCTTTACGACGATTAGTGATGGATTATTTACTCCGGCATTCCATATTGTTGTCATTATCATCCACTTCGGTACTGTAGTTTACAAGATAGAACATGTCATGGATGAATTCCATCATTTAAATTAAAATCTGATTCATAATGACTTTTCCGAATTGATTTCAAGTATTTGTTAGTTAAGGAAAAGTTAATTTTTTTTTTTTAAATGCATACTTTTTTTATAACTATTTTTTAAAATGATGAAAACAAAATGTCTTAGTTAATTTCAGGAATTTTTTAAGGAAATAAATTTTAGTCAATAACAAAAAAAGTTCGTTAAAAAAATAAATCAGTTTTTTTTTTTATCGGATAAACAATGGAGAACAAAACTAATTTTTAAACATCGTAACTATTTTTATTTAAAACTACGATCATGAAATAAATTTAAATGATATTTGTTTTTAGTTATTGTTCTCTTTTTAGCCAAAGAAAAAAAATGTTAAATTGTATTTTTTAAACACTTTTTTTATCTTTTAGAAAAAAAATGTAGGTTACAAACAATTATTTTATCACATTAAAGAATAAAAAGAAATGGATTTTTTTTACAATATCCCCTCCCAAATAACGAAAATGTTTCCGTAGTCAATTAAAAAATAAAAATAATTCTTTATTAAACTTGGAGATTTGTCACTTTTATTTATTATTTAAATAAATCTCTCTTCTCTCGTGTCTAACAAATAAGCAAACAAAATCATTATCATCATTCAAACAACGAATGATTTCTTTTAAAAAAAAAAGAAGCAGCAAGAACACAGATTAAAAATACTCACACACTAGAATAAAATCCAGCAAATTTTCTTGAATGTTTGTCACGAATTCCAACAAAAAGACAAGAATTTTCACGGGCAGCCGTTTGAATCAACCGCCATTCGTTGATACGCATGCGCAAAGCCGACCGGATGTTGCAATTTTTCAGCAGCGACTTGACCTGAAACAAATCTGGCAAGTGAACGAATAGGTTTCATACACATATCTAAAATTTGCTATCTGTAGAAATCCTGAATAAAGTAATAGTGTCCCCACGGACTTTTCTAGAATTGATAAAAAAAACTATTCATTTCAATTTATTTAATTTTACCTATCGAAAATTTAATTTATATATCAAAATAAAATAAAATTATTGATCGTAAAATAAATCGAAACACTTCTTTTCTTTTTAAATGTTTTAAGGGGTAACAAACTATTCAAAAATTTGCAATGTCAGATACATTATTCATTATTTGCATAAAGCAAAACATAAAATGAAATTCGTGTGTTGTATATTTCAGCATTTCAAACAGTTGCATATATCAAATGCTGATTTATTTCCCTTACGTACCAAATAGATTTCTTAAATTTCTCATATTCTGAACTGTCATTTTGTTATGAAAAAAAAATTATGCGTTCGAAATAAAACGAAAAATATCTTTCAAAATGCAATTGTATTTCAACTATTTTTCCATAAGTAAAAACTCAATTCAACAATCAATAAATCTCGGAATGATTTATAAAACAAAAATAAATAGGATTTTTTTTTTATTTAAATCACAGTTTTGATTTCCAAACTCTGGTTATGTTCTTTCAGTTTCATCAAACAAACCCAAATTGTTGTTCTCATTTCCACAAATAAGAGGAAACAAATGTAAAGAAAGAATGTACTTTAATATTGACGTTCGTTGAACTTGAAAGAAATTATATTGTATTTCGCTATTTTTCGTTTTATTTCAAATGCATTTCTTTTCGTACCCTAAAGTGGGTTTAAATGAGATGGTTAAAAATTACATGTGGTCGGAGTATATCGCTTGAAACGCTGAACTGAACAATAATATCCAGTTATTTTTATTTTATTTTATTTTTTTAAATACCCCCTATATTTTAATTTTTACGTTTGTAGGACAGGACCCCAATGTTATTGTTTTCCCAATCACTACAATCTTAACCTCTTCAAATTTTGGGTTAATTGTGCATGTTTTTTAAACTGCACTTCTTACCCCACACAACATCATTTCAGTGACTATCTACTTTGCGTGGCTTTTGCTTGAGCCTTGTATTGAATTAACATTTAGTAAAAAAAGATATAAAATATCGAAAAAAATTGAAAATACGTCTTTGTTTTTAATTCGATATTTAATGAGTCATTATGCATGTATATTGTAATCTGATCTAGACAACCTTGTAATGATCATCATCATCATCACACATACATACATACTTACGCAAATTCAAATTAAACAACAACAAGCATTCATTGGATAATAAATCAACACTACTGTGTAATGGACAATTTATAAATCGCAGCTATGCGACAATTTTATAATCGCTTTATTTTCATGTAGTCGATTTTGTGCACTTTTGGGAGAATCGGATCCCAAGAACCTTCTCAGCTTAGTAAATATTTTCAGGAAAAATCTGCTTCTAATTGGTCAACAAACACACACGTGGTCGTTGCAATCCACCCACACACAATATATTTTTCCAGCGCGTGACTAAGTCAAATTTTCCGCCAAGGTGCTGTGAGCCTGTCACGTGATTACATTATCTATAAATAGCAAACACGAGTTGGCCTTTTTCTCTTTTTTCTCTATTCTTGCTGCAAAATGTACTCACCAGAGAATTATCGTCTCGACCATGACGATCAGACGTTAAAAAATATTTCAAGCATTCACGTACGTACGAATTCTTACGAACTTTTTCAAACTACGAACATTCACCAAAGAACAAATACAGATGTTCATACACAAACACAATGTTAACTGTCTATGTGCTTTGTAATTGTTTTGTTTAATACATATATTTGTTTATATATATATATATCGGTCTTGTTTGTTTGTCTTTATCTTCAGTTGGACTTAATTCAAGTCCAACATTCTCTTGTATCTAGACCGTCTTCTAGCAGGAAATTTAAACGCACGTTTTTTTTTGTTTGTTTGTTTTCGTTTTTTTTTTTTTGTTTGTTTGTTTTTCATCTCACCCCCCCGGTCCTCTTCTTTCGCGTCAATGTCGAGTCGATGTGTATGGTGCTACTACCTGGATATTAACTAAGTTACCTACAGCTGAGAGCTATACTCAACATTTCCAGGAGACAACATCCGACTAAATGACAGCTCTGTGGGCCCATCCCCGATATTTCTACAATACGCGAATGCAGAATGCGCTTTGCAGAACACTATTGGCAAGCAAAACAAGAACTCGAGTGATCTACTGTTCTGGACATCTAGCCATGGAGTATGGGTCGGTCGCCTAGCAGCCACCTACATTGACCAGTTATTTTATGACACAGAATGCCTCCCTAATGACATTCCAACCTTGATGCAAGATCTTGGGGGTTGGCGTGATAGACTTGTAGAACACAAATTTTACATCATTTAAAACACTAGAATAACTTGTCCAATTTAAAAAAAAAAAAAGAAGAAAAAAGCCGATCACAGAACAAATCCACATGTTGGGACTTTTGGTTCATTTAATTAATCAGAAGGATTTTGTTCGGATCGGTTGTGTGTCTAAACCCTGTCCCAAACAAATATATAACAAACATGAGATTTCAAACAAAGTAAAAACGAGACATTTATAGATCGAAACAAATAAAACTTTTATATACAATTACATATTTACAAACAAGGTTAATATTTGTATTGTTGCGTGCGTTAATTGTATATGTTGCTGAAATGTTGGATGTCTCTGTGTCGTTATGTTTGTTATTTTGTGTTTGTGTTGAAATATATAATAAGAGTTTTTTGGTAAAGTTTGCTAAAGTAGTCTACCTTTGAACGTGTCTGTGTTTGTTTTCGTGATTCGTATTTCTTATTTTTAGTAATGGATAAATCAATGTGCATAAGAAATATTGTTCAAAGTTTCGATAGTTGTTCGTTGAGTGTTTCAGGTGAGTCAGTTGAAGTTCGTCAAAAATGCGCGGTAAAATTCTGTTTTTGAATGTCGTGGATTAATTAGGCAATCGATCGGCGAGTTCGCTAGACTGAGATATTCAGTCACCCACCCACGAGGGTGTCATGCGGCACAAGGCCTTTTTTTAATGTTCAGGGCATTCCCGAGCCATTAGGCTCAGCCAAAAATAGCCCATTTGAACCCGTATAAACGGGTTCAGGGCTGATTAACCTCCCGAAGGAGACTTCGCCCTTCGGCGTAGCCTCCTTCGGGTTCCTCTCCGTCCGGAGACAGAGAGTTGAACCGTGCAGTCGCTCAAAAAGTGAGCTGGACTGAGATATTCAGTCACCCACCCACGAGGGTGTCATGCGGCACAAGGCCTTTTTTAATGTGGGCATTCCCGAGCCATTAGGCTCAGCCAAAAAAATAGCCCATTTGAACCCGCATAAACGGGCTCAGGGCCGGTTTAACCTCCCCCCGAAGGAGACTTCGCCCTTCGGCGTAGCCTCCTTCGGGTTCCTCCGTCCGGAGACAGAGAGTTGAACCGTGCAGTCGCTCAAAAAGTGAGCTGGACTGAGATATTCAGTCACCCACCCACGAGGGTGTCATGCGGCACAAGGCCTTTTTAATGTGGGCATTCCCGAGCCATTAGGCTCAGCCAAAAAATAGCCCATTTGAACCCGTATAAACGGGTTCAGGGCCGGTTAACCTCCCGAAGGAGACTTCGCCCTTCGGCGTAGCCTCCTTCGGGTTCCTCTCCGTCCGGAGACAGAGAGTTGAACCGTGCAGTCGCTCAGAAAGTGAGCTGGACTGAGATATTCAGTCACCCACCCACGAGGGTGTCATGCGGCACACGGCCTTTTTTAATGTGGTCATTCCCGAGCCATTAGGCTCAGCCAAAAATAGCCCATTTGAACCCGTATAAACGGGTTCAGGGCCGAGCGAACCTCCCCGAAGGAGAGACTTCGCCCTTCGGCGTAGCCTCCTTCGGGTTCCTCCGTCCGGAGACAGAGAGTTGAACCGTGCAGTCGCTCAAAAAAGTGAGCTGGACTGACTGACTGGGGTTGTCTTTTCTCCTTTTTATAACCTTTTGGGTTTTCGAAAGTGGCTCAAGATATTTTGGCGCAATTCTTGCTTTGGGAGGCGATCTACCAATAGAATTGCTTGATTCGATTCTTTGCATTTTTATTGGTTGAGCGTTATCTGCGCGTAGGCGTATAATATGGATTATGCTTTTTTTAAGGTTGGAGAAGGTTAGAAAATTAGAAGAGTCCACAATACCTCCCCCCAGATTAATGCCTTGGCGAATGAGCATTAATATGTAATGTAGGTTCGGTACTTGGTTGGCCAGTGAACATTCCTTCCTGATTTTGTACGGGTAGACTGTGTTGATTCGGTCGTATCAGTAGTTGTTTGCGTTTCTGTTTTTCTGTTGTCGTCGGTTTTGTTATTGTTCGATCTGTGTCGTCGGATTGCAGATATGCTGGTTTGAGACGGTCTATACTGACGGTGTTCTGTTTAGCGGCGATATCAATTATGAAGAATTTGGGTGTTTTAGATATTACCAGGTGTGGACCTGTGTGGTTGGGCGTTAATGGTTTCCGTACAGTGTCGCGCCTCAGGAAAACATATTCTGCTGAATGTAGATCTGCTGGCACGTAGAAAGGTTTTTTATACGCTCTCGTGGGTGTATATAAACGTCCATCATCTTCTTTTTTAGGTCTGCCACAAAGTAATTCGTTGGTGTAGATGTCGTCTCGTTGTGAAATATCTGTCCAGGCAGCGTTGTTGCTTTCCCAAAACTAATTCTGCACTGGTGCATTTGAGATCCAGTTTTATTGTATTTCGCAGCGCAAGCATCACAAATGGTAGCTTATCTACCCACGTACGAGCACTGGTAGACGCTGTTAATGCGTACTTGAGCTGTCTATGGAATCTCTCCACTATTCCGTTGCTGCATGGGTGGTATGCGGTGGTAGAGATGTGTTTTATGCCTAAAATGTTGACAAATTCGTTGAATAGCGTTGATTGAAATTGGGGACCTCTGTCAGTTGTGATAACTGCAGGGCATCCAAATATAGAAATCCAGTTGTTGAAAATTGCGTTAGCCACTGTTTCTGCCGTTATTGATGTTAGTGGTATCGCAACTGGCCATCGCGTAAAGCGGTCAATGATCGTTAGAATGTACTCGTGTCCATTAATTTTTTCGAGTGGACCGACTAAGTCTGCGTGTATGTGCGTAAATCGTCCATCTGGTGTCGCGAAGGTCGACGATGGTGCTTTGGTATGTCGGTGTATTTTCGTTGCCTGGCAACGTTGGCACGTGCGAGACCACTGTTTCACGTCCGAAGACATACCGGGCCAGACGTATCTGTCAGCTATGGTCCGCAGCGTAGCCTTCGCTCCAGGGGTGAGCTGGCGAATGGAAATGATCGAAAATTGATTTTCTTCGTGACAAAGGTAAGTACTGTCGAGGATTACCTGTGGAAACGTCACAATACGAGTTCATTAGTAAAGGGTAAAGGTCTTTTTTTCAATTTGAAGTGAGGTATCTTTTTGTACAGACGGTAATTCGTTGTCGTTTGCTTGTTCCTCAGCGAGAGTGTCAAAGTTTAGTGGTTGTGATTGTAGTGCGTTGAGCGTAGTTCTGGACAATGCGTCCGCTACTGTGTTATTCTGACCTTTTACGTATCGGATATCTGCTGTGTACTGGCTGATGTAATCTAAATGTCTTAGGTCTCGTGGATTTAATTTGTCAGCCTTTGCATGTAATGCATATGTAAGTGGTTTATGGTCGGTGAAGACTACGAAAATTCTTCCTTCTAGAATGTGTCTAAAATGTCGTATTGCTAGGTATACTGCCAATAATTCTCTTGAGAACGTACTATATTTCCTCTGGGTAGTGTTTAACTTTATCGAGAAAAATGATAGTGGTTTCTCTACATTGTTAGTAATCTGGTGTAGTACTGCTCCAATTGTGTCAGCCGATGCATCTGTCGTGAGTGTTAGTTTGGAATTTTCGGATGGATTAATATACGACAATTTTGTACATTTTTGCAACGCGTCTTTTGCATCGTTAAAAGATTTTAATTCGTCTTTCGATAGTACGATTTGCGAGTTCTTTTTCTTTCGTTGCGATAGCATGTCTGTTAATGGCAATATTATAGTTGCACAGTTCGGTATGAATTGTCGGTAGTAGTTTATCATTCCTAAGAATCTCCGTAATTGCTTCATTGTGGAAGGTGTGGGATAATTTGTTATTGCTTTGATCTTGTGATCCAAGGGAGACAATCCTTGTTGGTCTATTACATGTCCAAGAAAGGTTAGCTGTGGTACCGCAAATATACATTTGTCAATGTTTAATTTTAAACCATAATGTTGTAAACGTTTTAGAACTGCATGCAAATGTTCCTTGTGTTCAACATGTGATTTACTTGCAATTAAAACATCGTCAATATACGCGTATGTGTACGGCATACCACGTAACACCTCGTCTATTAATCTTTGGAATGACTGTGCGGCGTTTCGTAAACCAAAGGGCATTCTTGTGAATTCAAATAGTCCGAATGGAGTGGTGATCGCAGTCTTTTGTATGTCGTCTTCCTCGATTGGTATCTGATAGTAAGCCTTTTTGAGGTCTAGTTTAGTGAAGACTGTAGCACCTTCTAATGATAGCGCAAAATCTTTTATGTGCGGGATAGGATATTTGTCCGGAATGGTCTGGGCGTTCAACAACCTATAATCTCCGCATGGACGCCAACTGACTGAATCTGCTTTTTGTAACCATGTGTAGAGGGCTGGCATAAGGGCTTTTTGAAGGGCGTATTATTCCCAGTCTGAGCATATTGTCGAACTCATCTCTTGCGATTTTCAATTTGGCGGGATGAAGCCTACGTGGTTGGGAATAAACTGGGAAACCAGTTGTTTTAATGCTGTGTTTAGCATGATGTCTAACGGGTTCATTTCGTGACGACGGTGTTAACAGTGTCTGATACTGACGTATTATCTCACCGTAGCCATTAGCTATTGGTATAATATTCGTCAGTCCAATCGTTGAATGTTTAGAGATGAAACCGCAGCGTTTTATATTTGTATTGGTGTCAGTTAGTGTTTGGGATGCTAGTTCTACTGATAATGCATAATGTGTTAGGAAGTCCGCTCCTAGTATGGGCATCGAAACATCAGCAATTATGAATGTCCACGTTAGATCTCTCCTTAGACCTATGTCTAAAGTCAGGGTCTTTTTCACCATAAGTAGCAATAGGCGTGCCATTCGCGGCTTGTAGTTTTAATGTTGTGTTTTTTATTAGAAGTTGTTTGCTGCACTTCGTCTGTGGTATAACACTGATTTGGGCACCGGTGTCTACCAAAAAAGTTTAATCCGCTGGATTTATCGTAAATATAGAAGAGACGGTTAGTCTTGAGTTGCCTGGCATCCAACGTCTCTACTGGGTGCCAGGATGTCCGTTTCCCTGCTGTTTGGCGGTTGGTGATTTCTTATACGCACATGGTTGTCTGCACTTGTTAGCTTGCGCGCCAAAAATTTCATGATACCAACATTTTTTCATTTTGGTATTCGTTTCGTTGTCGTTTGTATCTGTGTCGAGAATTTGATCTCCAGCGTTGTTTATTTCGCTTGGTATATTGATTATCATGTCGGCTTAGATGAGCATTTTGTAGTTCGCGCAGCTGTATAGATATATCTTGCAACTCTGTTGATAACTTTTGAATTTGCCGGTCTATGTCTGGCATGAGGCCATCTCGTGTGTTCGTTGCGGATATGTGTTTAATTGGCGCTGTGTCTGTTATTTTGTCTGCAATTATCGCTAGTTTCTGGATGTCTACATCTTCTGCTAATGCGGCTAGAATTCGTACAACCTCTGGCGGTAGCTTGTCCAGCCACATTTGTTTGAATACTGTGGTCGATATGTCATTTTCGCCTAATAACTGCTGCATCCTTCGAAGTAACTGTGAAGGTTTGGCATCTTCGGTTGTGACATTGGACAGGAGTTCACGTATTCTTTTCTCCTCCGAAAAACCTGATCTATGCAATATCGCTTCTTTTAGGATTTCGTATGGTTTTTCAACTGGGACTGAAGTTAGTATATCAGCTACTTCGGCTGCTATTTCTGCCGGTAGCTTCTCCACGACTGCCGCAAATTTTGACTGCTGAGAAGTTATGCGCCTAGCTTGGAATATCGCATCAAGCTGAAGGAACCACGTTTGCACATTTGCATTGAAGGCGGGCATCTCGAGTTTGATGGCTGTTTCTGATACGGTTGTTGGTTCTGCCATCTGTAGTGTTGAAATACTTTATCCGTTACCGGGGTTACCAATCTTTGTTACGCACGTCTGTTTATCAATTTTGTTGGTGTTGTTTGCTTGAAACGTCGAGGTTACCAATTTTGTTGGTCTGAAGTACGTCAACAAGTTCGTCACTCTTGTTGCATGTTCACTCACGTCGGAAGGTCACCAAATTTTGTTGGGACTTTTGGTTCATTTAATTAATCAGAAGGATTTTGTTCGGATCGGTTGTGTGTCTAAACCCTGTCCCAAACAAATATATAACAAACATGAGATTTCAAACAAAAGTAAAAACAGAGACATTTATAGATCGAAACAAATAAAACTTTTATATACAATTACATATTTACAAACAAGGTTAATATTTGTATTGTTGCGTGCGTTAATTGTATATGTTGCTGAAATGTTGGATGTCTCTGTGTCGTTATGTTTGTTATTTTGTGTTTGTGTTGAAATATATAATAAGAGTTTTTGGTAAAGTTTGCTAAAGTAGTCTACCTTTGAACGTGTCTGTGTTTGTTTTCGTGATTCGTATTTCTTATTTTTAGTAATGGATAAATCAATGTGCATAAAAATATTGTTCAAAGTTTCGATAGTTGTTCGTTGAGTGTTTCAGGTGAGTCAGTTGAAGTTCGTCAAAAATGCGCGGTAAAATTCTGTTTTTGAATGTCGTGGATTAATTAGGCAATCGATCGGCGAGTTCGCTAGACTGAGATATTCAGTCACCCACCCACGAGGGTGTCATGCGGCACAAGGCCTTTTTAATGTGGGCATTCCCGAGCCATTAGGCTCAGCCAAAAAAAATAGCCCATTTGAACCCGTATAAACGGGTTCAGGGCCGGTTTAACCTCCCCGAAGGAGACTTCGCCCTTCGGCGCAGCCTCCTTCGGGTTCCTCTCCGTCCGGAGACAGAGAGTTGAACCGTGCAGTCGCTCAAAAAGTGAGCTAGACTGAGATATTCAGTCACCCACCCACGAGGGTGTCATGCGGCACAAGGCCTTTTTAATGTGGGCATTCCCGAGCCATTAGGCTCAGCCAAAAAATAGCCCATTGAACCCGTATAAACGGGTTCAGGGGCCGAGCTAACCTCCCCGAAGGAGACTTCGCCCTTCGGCGTAGCCTCCTTCGGGTTCCTCTCCGTCCGGAGACAGAGAGTTGAACCGTGCAGTCGCTCAAAAAGTGAGCTAGACTGAGATATTCAGTCACCCACCCACGAGGGTGTCATGCGGCACAAGGCCTTTTTTAATGTGGGCATTCCCGAGCCATTAGGCTCAGCCAAAAAATAGCCCATTTGAACCCGTATAAACGGGTTCAGGGGCCAGTTAACCTCCCCGAAGGAGACTTCGCCCTTCGGCGTAGCCTCCTTCGGGTTCCTCTCCGTCCGGAGACAGAGAGTTGAACCGTGCAGTCGCTCAAAAGTGAGCTAGACTGACTGACTGGGGTTGTCTTTTCTCCTTTTATAACCTTTTGGGTTTTCGAAAGTGGCTCAAGATATTTTGGCGCAATTCTTGCTTTGGGAGGCGATCTACCAATAGAATTGCTTGATTCGATTCTTTGCATTTTTATTGGTTGAGCGTTATCTGCGCGTAGGCGTATAATATGGATTATGCTTTTTTTAAGGTTGGAGAAGGTTAGAAAATTAGAAGAGTCCACACACACACATTTTCAAAAACTCGAGTTCTGAATGGTCAATAAACACACAAGTGGGCGTTACACCCACGCACAAGTATTTTTTCAGATCGTGACTAAGTTTAAAGTTGGCGCCTATTTTTTCTGTGAGTCACCCAAAGTAAATAAATAAAAAAATTTAATTCCCACTCACCAGTGAGTGCGAGGCAACTATCTTTCTCATCAGGATCTGTTCGAATTCTCTGAGCATCAGCTCAATATGAAGATTAGAACTGATAGAAAACGCTTGCATTCGACATTCTTCAGCGAAATGTGGGTGACTGAGTCGAGCTTGGTTCGATTGAACGGGGCTAGCCTTGATTTTCTCTTTTAGGTCAACCTAAGTCACATCGGGGTGGTTTCCTGTGGAGCCCCCCCCCCCCCGGTTAGGTTAGACAAGCTTTGTATACCTAGTTAATGAGAGTATGGAATTAACACACTAATTCCATCTACATTTTACGCGCGCGCGAGTTTTCCTCCCTTCCTTCCACACTCGTGCGTGTGTGCGCGCGGTTTGCACCCCTCCCTCTCTCTCACAGCTAGACGTAGCAGTAATCTGGAGGAATGAAGGTCGCTTGCTATAGCTCCTGCTGATAAAATCAGCCTAACAGATTTGAATTTTTTTCCCGCGCGTTTCCTGGCGTCTCAAACGAACAGCGTTTGCGAGTCAATTGCTTCCCGATCTTCAACCTAACTTAACCCATATGCGGGCCGGAATATCTTATTTCAACATGTCGACCTCACACTTTCCCAAGACTTCTTCTCGTCTTGATGCTACCCGCAGGTCAGACCTTCTCCGTTTTCGGCTAGAAAACGTCCGAGATACACGACACAGTCGTGGGCAGAATTTCGTATCAACAACTGACTTATTTTTATCCTTATTTTAAGCTAACCGAAAAGTCTCTATAAAAAAATACTACAAGGTTAGCTAAAGATAACTATGGTCTAAAAATGACTAGAAGTATATTACAACTAGGTTTGTAATATAGCCTAACTAAAAAGGGGATTTGCTGGTCCCTCTGACGTGTTAAGAGTGTGTGAGGAGTATGAATGAGAGGTCAAGGTCGAAAAGACCTGTTCCTCTGCTGGTTCAAGGACAGAAGGAGGAGGTAACTCCGACACCTTTTTATACAAAAATATAATGAAAGTTGTTTGTTTACCAAATATTGCTTTTTGTCTTTTCTCAAATTTGTTTATTGCTTCTTGTTCCTTTGTTGAAGAAAATTTTAAAATGCCCTTCAATGTGCTTATAAGCGTCATTGATGAATAACAAAATGAAAATCGTTTATCTTCGTGCATCGAACTTGAACGTGAATAAAATTCAATTCGAAATTACCAGAAGGTTACCAAATATAAACACCTAAAAAAAGTTGAGGAATTACCACACCTTGTCTGCAAAGGGAGTCTCCTAATGTCTGCTAGGTGGTATGGTGAATACGAAATAAAAATAACTCTTTTCTCCACTGTTTTCAAATTCGCGGGCCTATGTGAAAATTTATTTTGACCAATGGAAAAAGGAGCGGCTTATAAACTGAGGAAAAAGTAACGAGCCGATGTGAAATCGCTTTTTGATATAAACAGACAGATAAAGTTGAATCAAGGCAGAGAGAGAGGGGGGGGCAGAGAGAGGTAGGAGGCAAAAAAGCCAGAGCTCCACGCGTCTGAGTAACACCAGTGTCAAATTACACGCTGATACATTATCAGCCTCTAAAAGGAACAGGGCAATTTCAAAGAACTCTGTTCAACCCCGAAGCTAAATACCTTAAAATATATCTTTTCATTCATATTGAATACAACCGTATAACTTTTAAGTGAAAAACGAATTGTCTCAATTTGTTTCAAACATTTTAGAATATTATTTTCTGTCCGATGATTTAATATGAACATTTTCTCTTCTTGACAGTTCATCGAAACTACGAGCTTTAAATATTTGATTCCTTTTCCTGAAACAAGCTACTGGCAACTTGGTGTAAATTGGTAAATAAATTCCTTATTTTGTTTCTTTAAATATATACGTGTGTTTCCTCGTCGTTGTCCCTCAATACTTCAGTGGAATATATCGGACAACAAACTTGGTGAAAGAGCCAGTGCATATAGAATGGAACCCAACCCAGAGAAATTCAAAGTAATTTTGAATATCACAAGCAACACCAGTACCAGCGTCAGCATGGGCGGCGAATTAATGGCGGAAGTGTCCAGTTTCAAATACTTGGGAGCAACCCTGTCAAAAGATGACACTTGCAACGCAGAAATCCGCACACGACCACAGTAACGATGGTCTGACTGGAAAAGATATGGAAGAGCAACATCATACCAAGTTCAAGCTCTACTAATCGCTGGTCGTATCTGTTGCGGATTTGAATCAACCCACAACAAAGAAAATGTGTTTAAATATAAAAATATAATATATTTTTATTTTCGTGTTTTGTAAAACTAAATTTTTCTTAGCATGTATGAGTGTTAAAGTTCTTATATTTGTCCTTTGTTTATAGTTGTTTTCAAAATGAAAAGACATGTGATTTCTTTGTGTGTATGTGTGAGAAAGAAGAGGCAAGGGGGAAAGTGAGGAGGAATGTGTAAGTATCCCGTAGCTTGGTGAGGAAGACGAGTGAATGAGTAAGGGAATTTCTTTTAAGTCAAGCGTCGTGACCTGTTGCCGTTGTCACTCCCTACTGCCTTGTCTGTCTGGAAACTTTGCTTAAATACTCTTCAAAGGGATGATGAAAAATGGTTTTATTGTTGGCGGGAATTTGACCTGTTAGTTGAAAATGTTAAATATTTATTTTCCAAGCATTAATTTATTAACCAGAACAATGGGCAATCCTCCAACTCAGAAACGATTTTTTGTCATTTGGTGTTTGTCTTGGTGGAAGAAATCGGCTGTGTTTATTTCGGCCGCGGTTAGCATCGTTGCCTGGTTAACAATATCTTTTGGTTGTCGACTAAAAATTAACTTCCACATTTTGAATGTACACATGGGTTTCATTTGGACACCATGTGTATATAAATTAGTTTCTGGTCATTATTTTTAGTTAGGAGGACTTGATGCTGCAGGTCAGTTACTGCTTCTTCCAGATCTTTGCTTTTTGCTGGTGTGTCGTCTGGGTTCCGCACGGCACACACTCCTTGGTCCAGCTTTGCTGCGATGCGGTCGGCGGAGTCTGCTAACTGGTCCAGTGGTGTGTTTTCTGCGATTGGCGCCAATATCTGCGTTATTGTGGTGGGTAGCTTGTCCATCCACAGTTCGCGTAGGATAGATTTGGCCATCGAATGCTTTCTCAGTCGGCTTCTCATGAAGCGTAGGAGCTGTGAGGGTGTTCTGTCACCCCTGGTGACGTGGGTGAAAAGTTCCCAGAGTAGATCCTCGTCCGAACGGCCGGTGCGTTTTAATATCGCATCCTTTAGCCGAGTATATGGCTCCTGCTCGGGTACATTTTCTAGAATGTCGGCTACTTCGTCGACCACTTTAGGTGGCAAGACTTGCACTATGTTGGTAAATTTCGATTGTTGCGATGCTATCCTCCGTACAGAGAAGATCGCTTCCAACTGAAGAAACCAGTTTTTGGTGTTTTGTTCATTATACGTAGGGAGGTTCGCGAGTGGCATCGCTACATTTATGGGGGAGTTCTGTTGCCATCTTGATCGATCGTAAATATCGGTGTCACCACTATGTAGAGGACCGTGAGGTGAAAATGTAAAGAACACACGTGGGTTAAGATTTCCTGCTAGCCGGTCCAACTACATGAGAATGTTGGACTTTAATTAAGTCCAAAGAAGACAAAGAAAACAAACAAGACCGATAATTATATACAAACAAATATATGTATTAACAACAAGATACAAGCACATGTTACATTGAGTTTGTGTGATGAATATTATGTGTGTGTATTGTTGTGAATGTTCGTACGTACGTGTATTGGTATTGTTCTTAGCGTGTTCCAAGAATTTGGGCAACGCTGTATTGGTGAGAGCTCACATATTGGTATTAGCTGAAATGAAGAAAGAATTACCTCACCTCCACGCGAGGTAGATACGGCCCAAAGCCTAAGAGGAAAAAAGAGAGATCGAGGCAAAAGGTCACCCAGTATTTATAGCCAAGGGAGAGAAACCCCTAGTGAAGGATTAAGGAACTAAGGAGGAGCTAACTCCGACAACATGACTTCAGACACTCTTCACTTATTAATTTAATTTTTCTTTTCTTTCTTCTTGGCTCAACGGCTAGTTTCTGTGGAGACAAGATTTTCATTGGTCTAAAATCAATATCACATGGGCTTGTGAATTTAATTCCAATTTCTTTTCACCTCACCGGCCAATCTCTATAAAGGCAAGGTTTTCATTGGTTCAAAGAAAATTTCACATACGCTCTCCAATTTTTTTCCTCATCTCATCCGAATTTGAAGAGAGTGGGTAAAGGGAGTTATTATTATTTCGTACTCAGTATACGGCGTTCATTCTCTTCAAAATTCCACCAAATTCACGGGGAAATATTATGCAGACCACTCATGAAAATATTTAGAAATCCGATGTACAATTCATATGTAGAATTTTATTTCCCGACTTTTTCCGGCACATAACAAATTAAACTTCCAGAGAGTATCTTACAGATTTAATCACAACCCGGAAAAATAGGTAGGTAGGTGTGACTAAGTGACTTAATTCAACTACCAGCAACTAAAAATGACGTTCAAAAATTTATAAGAACTTCTAAGACATCTGAAATCTCGATTAAGGAAAAAGATCAGCTGTATATCTAAAAATTCTCATGAAACATGTTTCGACACACTCGGTGTTAATTTGACATATTCGAAATTCTCGAGCATCGACTCGATATAAGTAACAAGGCTTTTTTCTAACTGTTACATTTGTGTCGGCAATCTCAACCTTGTTAAATTGGAAATCCGATAAAGAATAACATTTAATTTAAAAGATGTGTTGTTGTTGTTAAAATGTTTGGAATCACGATACCCAGATAACAACAAAAACCTGGGTAGACGGATCCCAACAGTATAAAAAACTAAAAACTGGTGTTAGACATCAAGCGAAGCGTATAGAAGCAATATGTTCACAGAAATCTAAACAGGGACATTTTTCCAAATTATGTTAGCTTATTAGCCTCAAATATCATCTAGAAATTCAAATTACTGAGAATTTTCTTCACCGGAATTAACTCGTCATAAAATGTCTTGCATTTTCGGACGGTATTTTTCGTTTTCTCTTACCAAATCCAAATGTCTGCCTACCAAATCCAAGTTATTGTGCCAAACACAAAAACTTAGTCTAGGAATAGCAAAAAAACATAATAGGCGCAAAATTACAAAACATGACAACCACTGTATAGAATTTTAAAAGGAAAAACATATATTTTAACAATTACAAAAAAAAGGTACAAAAACAAAAGTTGCATAAAAAATTTCCTTAAGGCAGGTTAACAATTGAAAAAAATTACAGCTTGGGAAAAGATAACGATTTATAAATGACAACAATAGAAAACAATACAAGAAGGCAGAAAGACCTATTTTCACTTGTACCACGAGCGTTTTTGGGGGAGATAGTAATTTCTTTTTAAAAAACCCTTTTAGTTTTTTAACTTCACACAGTTCGTGCTTTGAAAAATTTCTTAGTAATCTATTCGTTTTGGTTGTCCAACAAAAGGAGAATTTTCACTTGAACTTTTGGTCTCTCCGCGGCTGGCTGCCTTCTTTGTTGATGTTCTCTTCTTGATGACAAATGGTTTTTCTTTGATGTTGACGACCTGACTTGTCCCCTTCTAGCAGTGGCGTACCTAGTGTTTTTGCCGCCCCTTCCAAAAAGAATACAATTTTTAAAATTGTGGGAATTCACTGATCGCTTTGACTTTCTCTGGAACTGGTGTAATTCCTGTGTGGTCGATAACAAAACCGAGGAAATTAAGTTTAGGCACTGCAAATAAACATTTTTCAGGGTTTATTTTTAGTCCATAATGGTGCAAGCGTTCAAAAACTTGTTTTACGTGGCGCTTGTGATCGTCCATATCGGCGCTAGCAATTAGCAAGTCATCAATATACGCGAACGAGTTAGGCAAGCCACGAAGTGCTTCAACCGCTGAAAGGATTGCGCGGCGTTTCGTAAACCGAAGGGCATTCGTAGAAACTCGTATAGGCCGAAAGGAGTCGTGATTGCCGTTTTGTGAATATCTTCTTCGGCGACGGGGATTTGGTAAAATGCTTTGCGTAGGTCTATTTTGGTAAAGACTCTAGCTCCCTGTAAAGAAATTGCAAAGTCTGCCAAATTAGGTACAGGGTACTTGTCAGGGACTGTCTGTGCGTTCAACCTACGGTAGTCACCGAAGGGTCTCCAAGCCTCCTCCAGTGCCTTAGGAACCATGTGGAGTGGAGACGCAAAAGGCCTTGACAACGGGCGTATAATTCCTAGGTCCAGCATATGTTGGAATTCTGCGCGCGCTAATTTGTATTTGTCTGGAGCTAGCCTGCGCGGCTTTGAAAACACTGGAGGTCCTGACGTGTGAATCTTGTGGTCAGTGTGGTGATTGACTGTCTCTGTATAAGTAAATGAGCGGATAAGTAAGTGATGAAAATTGATCTAAGATGTCTTGGAGTGGATTATCCGCTGGAACAGCGACGCATAGCTTAGTGGAAGTGAGGGTGGAAATAACACCATAATTTTTAAGCTTCGTCGTATTATCAGACAATAGACGTTTCGACAAGTCAACTATTAGTTTATAGTGTGCTAGAAAATCGGCACCGAGAATTGGGAATTTTACGTCTGCTACCGTAAAGAGCCACTGGAAGTTCCTTCGCAGGCCTATGTCCAGGGTCATAGATAATTGTCCGAAGGTTTGGATGTGTGTGCCATTCGCGGCACGTAAGGTAATCGGAGATTTAGTTTTCGAGAAGTTGGATCTGGGTGGGATAACACTGATTTGGGCACCCGTATCAACGAGGAATGATTCATTTGAGTTCTTGTCTTTAATGTAGAACAGACGGTTAGATGTCTGACCCCCAACAGCAGACGCCGCCTTCACTCGCTGCTGGGGCTGGCGTTTCCCGCCTTCTGGCCTGTTGTAAAATCTGTTTGTGGTTTGAAATTACACGGCTTGATACATTTTTTTGCTGAGTTGCCAAATTTGTGGTGGTACCAGCATATTATAGCCTGTAGAGGGTGCAAAGAAGTCCCTCAAACAAATAATAAAAAGAAAATACACTACAAATTAAGTAAAATAAACTTTTGTTTATTTTTGTAAAGAATTATTTTTTATCTTGTACAAAAATGAAATTGTTCGTAAAGCTGCGGAAGAAAAAGAGAAAGAAAGGAACTGGGAATGTGAGAGGGAAAGGTAGGACTATGTGTAGCGAGCGAGATGAGAGAAAGAGAGGGTGAAAGAATGTTCACTGATACGTGATACTGCCTGTTGTGTGAACTGCTGAATCCTCTCGGTGTGTGTGTGCTCGAAACTGTCCGTGTCGCTTTGATGTCAGCTTGTCGCTGTTCTCTCTCCCTTCTGATGAGAGTTTCTACCTTCCTTATATAAGAATGATGAGGCTCCAGGGAGATTAAGAAATGGGTTTCTTATGTCGAGTCCTGATTGGTCAATAAATCCTATTTTTGACCACGTGGTGTGCTTTTCACTACGTCCGAACTTTTGGGTGCGCCGTCCTTGTTTTTGACCCCACAGGGCATGGTAAGGAATGAATTCCCGCGCAATTGTATTTTTTTAATACACGTGGTGTGAATTAATTTTTATTGTGTGTATGTGTGTGTAGAAAAATAAGAAACAGCACAATACTCCCCACCCAGATTGGAAAATATGTGAAAGATACATATGTTTTTCAATATGTGATATATTCTTTAAAATGTTTCGGCCAGTGGACTTTTCTGCCGGTTTTCGTTGTAGGCGTGATGTCAGTATATTGTTTTTTAGCTTCCTCATTTTCTGTGTAAATATGTGTTTGTGGAGGTATTGTATGAGGTTGTTCGTCGATGTACGCTGGTTTGATGCGATCAATAGCGATATTATCTTTCTTTTCTTTTCTCATAACAGTAAAATATTTTTCATGCCTGTCCAGAACTTGATATGGTCCTGAATAATTTGGACAGAGTGGTTTTTAACTGCGTCATTTCTGATAAATATATATTTGCAGGTGTGAAGATCGTTTGGGATGTAAGTTTGTTTCTCTGTTTTCCTGGTTGGTGCAAAGTTGAGAAGAGACATTCTATGTTTTAATTCTGTTACAAACGTTGTTGTAGGTGAAATGTCTGTCTTGTGATTAAAATACTGTCCAGGTAATGTTAATGCTGATCCGAAAACTACCTCTGCAGGTGTGCTTTGCAAATCTTCTTTCACCGTGTTTCTTATCGCTAAAAGAATTAGCGGTAAATTGTCTGTCCAGTCCGCATTATTTAAATTCATAGCTAGAGAAGCTTTTAACTGTCTGTGGAATCTTTCAACCATCCCATTTGCACAAGGGTGATAGGCGGTTGTTTTGATGTGATTCGTTCCTAACAATTGGGTAAATTCGGCAAAAAGTGTTGATTGAATTGTGAACCTCTATCTGTTGTTACTACTGAAGGTACTCCAAAATTGCTATCCAGTCCTGCAGTATAACTCTGGCCATTGTTGCAGCTGAAGTGTCTTTTGACTGCTATGGCTGTAGGCCATCTGCTAAATCTGTCAACTATAGTAAGAATATGTGTATGTCCTTTTGAGGTGGGTAAAGGTCCTACTAAGTCGACATGAATGTTGGTGAATCTAGAATCAGGTATGCTAAAAGTGCCAAGTGGTGATTTCGTGTGTCTGTGGATTTTGTTCTTTTGGCAAGGTATACAAGTTTTAGTCCAATTGCGAATGTCCGTGTTCATATTGGGCCAAACAAAGCGTTCTGCTATTAATTTTACAGTGGCTCTTTTTCCTGGATGAGATAAATTGTGAAAATGTTGAAAAACTAGTCGTCTGATGTTCGGTGGTATATATGGACGCGGATGTGTTTGTGATACATCACAATAAAATTTTGTTGTACCAAATGGTATCGGCATTTCTTTCAGTTGTAAGGATGTTTTTGTTGTACAACTGGAAGTGTTTCATCTGTTTTCTGCTTTGTACGATCAATTCCATACTTAAAGAACTGGAATTTAAAGAGGCTATTGTAGATCGAGATAATGCGTCTGCTATAATGTTCTCTTGTCCCTTAATATATCGGATGTCTGTGGAGAACTGGGCGATATAATCGAGATGTCTGATTTCTCGTGGACCATATTTATCTACATGTGTATGTAGTGCATATGTTAATGGTTTGTGATCTGTATAAACGCAAAAAATTCTTCCTTCCAGCAAATGTTTAAAATGTTTAATTGCAAGGTAAATTGCTAGAAGCTCCCTTGAAAAGGTGCTGTATTTCGTCTGTGTCTTGCTTAGCTTAGCAGAAAAAAAAAATATAGGCGTCATTGTGTTGTTAGTAATTTGGTGTATGACTGCTCCTACAGCTATTTCAGATGCATCTGTTGTAAGCGTGAGTTTCGTGTCCTCACTGTGCGTTACGTAGTTTAGTTTTGTAAAGTTGGCCAAAGCAGTTTTAGCTTGTTTGAAGGCTTCTAGGCTAGGCCCTTCTAACTTTAACTGTTGGTTCTTTGTTTTGTTTTGTAACAAATCTGTTAACGGTGCAAGTAATGTAAAACAGTTAGGTAAAAATCGTCTGTAATAGTTAATCACGCCTATGAATCTGCGTACTTGTCTGACTGATGTTGGTTGTGGGAAATTTGAAATTGCACTTACTTTCTCGGGTAGTGGAGATATTCCGTCCTTGTCAATTAAGTGTCCGGGGAAATTAACCTTTGGTTGGCTGAAAATGCATTTCTCTGTATTTATTTTCAGACCGTAATGTGATATTCTTTCAAATGTTTGCTCTAAGTGCTGTCTGTGCTCGTCGAGGTTTCTGCTGGCGATTAAAACGTCATCCACATATGCAAATATAAATGGTAGACCTCTAAAAACTTCGTCTATTAACCTCTGGAAGGTTTGACAGGCGTTCCTAAGCCCGAAAGGCATCCATACGAACTCGTAAATGCCAAATGGTGTGGTCAGTGCAGTTTTATGAATGTCCTCTTCTGCCACTGGAACTTGGTAGTACGCCTTTACAAGATCCAATTTGGAAAATATGGTGGCGCCTTGTAGACCGATGGCGAAATCGTGGATATGTGGAATAGAGTATCTATCCGGGACCGTTTTAGCATTTAATCTTCTAAAATCGCCACAAGGACGCCATGTTGTAGCGTCGGACTTTTTGCACCATGTGTAGCGGTGAAGACCAAGCACTTTTCGAGGGTCGGATGATCCCTTGCTTGTAATATATGTTGAAACTCGTTTTCGCAATCTTATACTTGTCCGGTTTCAATCGTCTGGGGTGGCATAGACAGGTTGTCCAGTTGTCTTGATGTGGTGCTTGGCATTATGTTTTATGGTGTCTGTGTTTTTAAATGGCTGGGAGAGTTGTGGATATTTTTTTAGTAGCTGACGGATGTACTGGTCCTCCGGGTAAGGCAGAACTGATTCCAGTAGACTGGTATTTCGAGGTGAGTCCTCTTACTGAAATCTTGGTTTGATTATCCACCAGTGTGCGATTAGTCATGTCGACAGACAGGTTGAATCTGGCTAAAAATCTGCCCCAATATAGGCGTTGTTACACTGGCTATGGTAAAATTCCAGAAAAAATTCCGTCGCATGCCGAGATTGATATTGAGCGATTTCTCTCCGTAAGTTGGTATTTTGGTACCGTTAGCTGCTTGAAGATGATAAGACTGTGGCATAGTCTCCTGATTTTGTGTTGGTGGTATCACGCTTATTTCAGCTCCGGTGTCTATTAAAAAGTTATATCCATTAATTTTGTCGCGGATATAAAACAGACGACCTTTTGTTAAAATCCAGCAACAGCCGTCGTCTCTACTGGCTGAATTTCCGTTTCCCGCATTCGCGTTGTTGAAAGAACAAGGATGTGTACAACGTCTCGCCTGAGGACCAAACCTTTTGTGGTAGTAACAAATATCATCTTTTCGATTGCGGTTGTCAGTCCGGCCTCTGCTGAAACTTCGCTTTCTGTAACCTGGACATTTATCGCGGCGGTACTGTCGGTCTTTTTTGCAGTAAGCCTTGTAATTGTATAGACAACCTTTCTACAGTAGACTTGAGGTCGTTAAATTCCCTGTCTCTTTGTTGGGCTGGTTGTGGTTGGATAGAGTTTACCCTGCGGCTTCGACAACTTTCATGGATCCGATCTGCAATGTCCGCGAGTTTTTCTGTCTGCGTTTCCTCCGTCATGGGTGCGAGGATTTGTGTTGTTGTAGTGGGTAACTTGTCCAGCCATAAGCTCCGCATAATGTTCTCGGACATTTTGTTGTCACCCAGTAAGGTTCGTATGTGCCTCAATAACTGCGATGGGGTGCGGTCTCCTAATTCAACCTGAGTGAAAAGGTTGCGTAGCATGGCTTCGTTCGAGGCACCGGTCCGTTTTAAAATTGCTTCCTTGAGTCTATCGTACGGGTTGTCATCCGGGACATTTTCCAGTAAATCCATTACTTCCTCGACGATGTCTGCTGGCAGTTTTTCCACTAAGTAACAATACCGGGTTCTCTGGGAGGTGATTCGCTTCGCATCAAATAATGCCTGGATTTGAACGAACCAGGACTTAGTGTTAGTCATGTTGAAAGCCGGGATATTCAACGATAGTGTGGCGAGAGGGGTTTCCGAAGATTGTGATTCCATTGTGTCCTTCCTCTTCGTTTTGTTTGTTTTTTTTAAATGTAGTGTCTCACGTCGGTCACCAATTTGTAGAGGGTGCAAAGAAGTCCCTAAAAAAAATAATAAAAAGAAAATACACTACAAATTAAGTAAAATAAACTTTTGTTTATTTTTGTAAAGAATTATTTTTTATCTTGTACAAAAATGAAATTGTTCGTAAAGCTGCGGAAGAAAAAGAGAAAGAAAGGAACTGGGAATGTGAGAGGGAAAGGTAGGACTATGTGTAGCGAGCGAGATGAGAGAAAGAGAGGGTGAAAGAATGTTCACTGATACGTGATACTGCCTGTTGTGTGAACCGCTCGGTGTGTGTGTGCTCGAAACTGTCCGTGTCGCTTTGATGTCAGCTTGTCGCTGTTCTCTCTCCCTTCTGATGAGAGTTTCTACCTTCCTTATATAAGAATGATGAGGCTCCGGGGAGATTAAGAAATGGGTTTCTTATGTCGAGTCCTGATTGGTCAATAAATCCTATTTTTGACCACGTGGTGTGCTTTTCACTACGTCCGAACTTTTGGGTGCGCCGTCCTTGTTTTTGACCCCACAGGGCATGGTAAGGAATGAATTCCCGCGCAATTGTATTTTTTTAATACACGTGGTGTGAATTAATTTTTATTGTGTGTATGTGTGTGTGGAAAAATAAGAAACAGCACAAGCCTTCCTTTGACGAGAGGTGGAGTGAGAACGTCGGGACTTGTATAAGTTGTGAGCTGGTTCTCTGCGTAGGCGCTCCATTTGCGTAGACAACTTGTTGATCTGCTGTTGCAATTTATAAATCATGTCCTCCATTGTTATATCGTGTGATTGTTGGGGATGTGCAGAATAAACTAAGGAATTTGGTGTAGGATTGAGTGGAATCAGAAGGAAATTTATGTTAGGTTGCATGAACTTTTCTGCATCCACAAACAAATAAACAATTTCAATATAAACAAGACAAAACATACACTCAATTCAACACCAATAAAAGCATTTATATACAAATAAGATAATATATACAGGATACTTTTAAGATTGTTAATGTATTGGTGTGCTCGTGATATTTGTAATTTTTGTATGTCCCTTTTTATGTCTTGTGTATCAACGTTACAGTCTTTTTAGGAAATTGTTATTAATATTTAGAATGTAGGTATTGTGTTTTAGAAATGAGTCATTACGAAGTAGTCTACCTTTGACTGCAAAATGTCAAGTTCGTTCGATGATGTTATTTACTTAGAATAGTAGTGAGTGTCAATTTAGTTAAGTAAAGTTGTTCGGATAGAAGTTTCGTGTGTTCACAGAGTGTTCTTCGATTTGAGCTTGCGATTGAGTCAGTGATGATTTAGTTTGCGCGGCAAGATTGCACTTGCAAGCGTCGTGGATTATATTAGCATATCTCTGTGCTCGTTCGACTGACTGACTTGGTCAGTTGATATTTTTCCTTTTATAGGTTTTTAGATGTCCAAGTTGGCTCAGATAAGTTTTGGCGCAATTTTATTTCCGCACGTGAAGCTTTCGAATTTTGTGTTGTGAGCCGATGAGAATCGCTGATTCGCATAGTAATGTTTCTATTGGTTAAGGTTTATGTACGTAGGCGTATCGAATAGAATGTTCTTGTTGCTAGGGGTGCTAAGGTAAATGGACGAGTCTACATGATGTTTGAGCATCGACACTGTTGATTATCGTGACATCATTTATTTTATCCGCTATTTCAGCAGTCTTGATCAAATCTAAATCGTCGGGAAATGTTGCTAAGATTTGTGTGGTTTGGGCTGGTAGTTTATCGAGCCAAAGTTTGCGGAACAATGAATCAGACATTGTATGTTTTCCAAGAAGTTTTCTCATTTTTCGTAATAATTGTGTAGGTTTGTTGTTACCTAGCTGTAGTGTATTAAATAAGTCGTTCAGACGACGCTCTTGCGATTTGCCAATTCGATTTATTATAGCTTCTTTTAGTGTATCAAAAGAATCGTGTGTTGGTACGGTGTCTAAAAGATCCAGTACTTCTGAAGCGATTTCTGGCGGTAGTTTCTCTACAACATATGCGTAGCGTGCCATCTGTGAATGTATTCTTTTCGCTTGGAAAATTGCTCCCAGCTGTGCGAACCACACATGTACGTTGATAGCGTCAAATACCGGCAAGTTTAGAACAACGGCTGTTGGTTATCCAGCGATGTTGAACAGAGCTTGTGGACTCTTCCAATATCCTCACCTTTTCTAACCTAAAAAGGCACAGTCCACATCGTACGCCTACGTACAAAATAAACCTCAGCCAATAGAAATGGCGAGAATCGAATCAAGCAATTCCATTGGTCAATCGTTTTCTGAAACAGGAATTGCGCCAAAAACGAGTTGAGCCACTTTTGGAAACCCAAATATTATATAAAGGAAAAGCAGACAGCCCCATTCAGTGGAAGCGGAGCAGCAGAGTAGCTGTAATTACCAACCTTCAAGATGTAACATTTCACCGACTCCCGTCTTAGTCATCGCTGACCAGACGATAAAGAAAATTACCAACCCCATTCAGTCAGTCTAGCAAAATTCACCGAGCAATTGCCTAAATACTCCACGACGTTTGGAAACACAATCTTGCCGCGCTTTTCAAAGAACACTCACTGACTCACTTTGAACATTCAACGAACGACTCTCGAAACTTTCCACTAAATTTCTTATACATATTGATTTATAATCATTACAAAAATAGGAAATACGAAATACGATACAAATACAAACACGTTCAAAGGTAGACTACTTTTGACAAACTTTTGCCAAAAACTTTAAATCTTATTACTTCAATATTTGATACAAACAAGAAAATAGCAAACATAACGACACAGAGACATCAAACATTCCAGCAAACACATACAATTTACGCACGCATTAATACACATATTGTTCCAGTTTGTAAATGTTTAAGTGTATATAAATGCTTTATTGTTTTGATCTATATATGTCTCGTTTTTTCCTTGTTTGAAATCTCACGTTTGTTCGTATATTTGTTTGGGACACGGTTAGACACGCAACCGATAATAACAAAAATCCTTCTGATACGTTAAACAACCACGACGTCCCCAACAAGCTATTAAAAAAAAAAAAAACGCACGTGGTGTAGGAAAATTTTTCTCGCGCCAAGTCGAAATTTTTTTTGTACGTGTTGCTGGCACAAATTGGGTCTGACTCGCTCTCTTGAATCTTGTCTTCCTTGGATGTAGGCGATAATTCAAACGTTGGTGGTGTCCAATTTCCTTTTTCCTTTAAAACGTAGGGGTCATCAATTGTGGCGTGCTAATGAGATTTGGTAAAAATTTTTTAAGAAGGCTTTGGTGAAGGTTGCGTTTTTGATTAGCACATCACATTTAAATTTTACGAAGAAACACAAAGAAGGGATAACAAGAGATTATTCAGTAATCAACAATAACATGTATTGAAAAACAAGCGAGTACAACAATTGTGTTTGGTGAAACAAAGTTCAGAAAGAGGAAGTAGTTCCCCTTGTACTGATGTGAGATTGTAAATATGTGTTACAAGAACTTTCTTGTTTAAAATGTTCAGAGTTCAGCAATATGTGATAACTGAGTTTAAGTATGAGAAAGTTGTACAAAAGAATGATAGAATTCTGATTTGGTTACTTGGCTTTTTGGACAGACAGTTCACGACGTAGTGCAATTGTAATTTTGTGTCTGTGCGTGTGAGTAGAAGAATAAGAATTCACATACGTGGTTGAGCTCTGGGGATTTACTGTTTCTACTACTGTTCTTTTCTTTGATTTTCGTGTTATTTATACTTTCTGAATAGGCTCCAGGAACGGGAGCGGGAAAAAATATTGAGGGTTATATTATATTACTGGTCAAAAATCAACCAATCACTGATTTTTTTCGAAAAATTTGATGTGGCTCATGCGATGCATAAATTGTCCTTATTGGGCTCGTCTATTAGCCCAATCTTACCTTCTTCGAGTAATGCACTATTCCAACTTTCATTCGTAAATCTAGCCCTCTGATTGATTCATTTCTACCAATCATGTCGCCCGCACGTGCACTTCAAAGTTTTGGTGCAAAATCGTTTTGGAGCCACCCACGTGATCATGCCCTTTAAAAAAAAACAAAAAAAAAACAACAAAAAAACAAAGCACGGGTGAGAGGCAGATGCAGACCTGGGCAGATCAGCAGCAGACCATTTTTTTTGACCGCTCACTCAAGCTTAAAAATGTGACGGCTACTACTCACGTCTCGACGAATCGAAACGACAAATCTTTCCCGTTCAATATCTTCTACGAACTTCTTCGTCATTCAAGAATTTGAAACTATACATTCTCTTTGATCATCTACGATAAATCAGTCAGTCCAGCGAACACAGAAGCACTATTCTAAGCCACAACTGACTCACCCACAAACTCGACTCGAAGATTACTCTGTGAATACAAAGAACTTCAACTCGCAAAACTTTACTTATCCAAAGTGAATTATTAACGCTCACTACAATTTAAGTAAATACTATTATTGAACATATTCCATACTTACAGTTAAGGGTAGACTACTTCCGAATGACTCAATTCTAAACAATACAAAAAGAACAACACGAACATATTAACGGTGTTTAAACACTAATTACGAATTCTTATAGACTGTAATACAAATACACGAAGACACCAAAAAACAAAACAAGCAAAATCTTCATCCACTAACAAACATAACAACACAATAATATCTTGTAATAATATTTTGTATATAATATTTGTATTGTATATAAATGCATTTGTTTGTTTGAATTGCATACATGTTTTGCTTTGTTTTATATTAAGTATAATTTATTGTTGTGGATGCAAGAGAAGATCACGCAACCTGACAAAAATTCCTTCTGATATATTCTAACAGTAACACCATTGCAAAAAAAATCTTAGTTCATTCTGCGCATCCCCAACATCCTATAGAAAATAATGCTTATTTTCTATCCAATAGCTATAGAGTATTTTGTGGGCATGGTGTATGTAAACAACCGCTACATATTTATTATAAAAATTTGGCTCACCTCTGCCCCACTCACTATTCGGAATGTTATTAAAGCTTGACCACGTCTCTCATATACGAAAAATAATTTTCCATAAACTTGAAATGGATCCTTCAAAAAAGTTTTGGCGGGTTTTAACCGCTGAGCCGGAAAAGTTGAACAATTGTAGCAATTTTTAACGCAAATTGTCTGGCCTTCATAAAAATGCACTTCTCTCAAAAGAACGTGTATTAAAAAAAAAAAAAAAACTGTTATACATTTAGGCAAATATAACATTTTTAAAATAATAAAAATTAATTTTTTACATTTAAAAAATCGACGATATCTTACACTACAGTAACCGAGAAGACGCGCTACTTCTCTATCAATACCACCGAATACCCGTTTGGTTGAGCGTGGTTCTCTTATTTTCCAGGTGAGGTGGTTCGCTGTCATGCCGAGCTTATCTTAAAAAAAAGAAAAAAAGGCCACGTTCCTGGGATTCGGTCCCAGTACAAACAGTACCTCCCCATTGTACTACATTCTGATTCAGTAAGAAGAGTCATTCACAGAAGCCAGTAATAAAAAAGCAAATGGGCCAGGTATATTCTATATTGTCGTCCCTATTCACGCACAGATCCGTGTCGGTTCCCACGTTAAAAACTTGTATATGTATTATTTCGATTTCATCTTCTCCAGATGATTATCGACATCCATCTCTACACACAAAAAACTAAAAAGTAAAAAAAAAAGCGACTATTGAATTGGAACCTGTGTACATGAATGTATGAGCTATCCAACAAGCTGGTTGGATTTGTTGGGTAAAAAACTCAGATTTCAAATTAAAGAAAAAGGGTTTTATATTCACAAGATAACTTGGGGAATAACATAAATAAAATAAAATACTTCCGAAACTAAAAGTATCCACTCTGATATTCCGTAGTAATATCACGTGGCCAATCCGCCATGTTAGCTCAGAAAGTAAATAATATTTGCACGCTGTTTGTTTCTTCTTTAAAATTAACGACATGGATTCTCCGGTGACTAACCGGAATCTTATGGAAGGCAATGTTCATCCAATGGTAATATAATTCTAGTATTTTTCTTTATTTTTAGTTTTTAAAGTTAATTTTTCCCCATTTCCATTGATTACTTCATCTCATTCAATGTAAATAGTGTAGAATTATTGGTTCTTATTTTAAAAATTCTGTTTCGAAAATCGGATCAGGAACTTCTGTCTTGTGCAAAGCAAATTATTCTAAACCTAAACGTTATCTTGTTTGTTTTTTTTGTTTTTTTAAGTTAGAAAATTAATCCAGTAACATAAAAAGATCAATGTTCCTAAGCCAAGATGTTCAAAATGTTGGAATTATTGAATAACGTCGTATTAGAATCCGTGAAAAAAAACTAAACCGAAATTAGGGAAGAAAATTATTATTAGGTGGGAGGGTTAAGAATTGTAATTTTGACAGAATTAGTTGTTTTGTTTTTTGTTAAATTGCAAACATCAAAGAATCAAAAGTGGTTTTGATTCTGAAAAAAAAAAAAAAAAAAAATGGAAAAGAATGAATGAATGAATGGTGTTTTACTGTTTTGCGTTTTTTTTTTTTTATTAAACTTTGAAATAAAACTGGAGAATTTTTTAAAAATAAATGAAATAATTTACAAACATTTATCACTGATTGCTTTTTTTAAAGTCTGGTCAAATATTTTTCCACTCGTTTTCTATTTTTTACAGAGCAAAAATTAAAAAATCTAAATACAATATCTATTTTAACTTAAGTTATTGTTGAATGTTGATTAATGTTTTTTTTTTTTTTTTTTTTTTTTTTTTAAACGTTTCTAATGGTATTTTTATTGTGAAATGAATGAAAGTATACAATTATTTTTCTTGTGTAATAATACTAAATAGCTAAGTACTTAGTTACCTCTTAAACATTTTTTTTGTTTATGCTTTCTTTAGTTTTCTTTTCTTTAGATATGTTTACACTACACTACTACAGTTTAGGATTTTGTGTTTACGTTTCGGTTTACCATTATTACTTTCAAGATCAAATTCAAAATCCACCACGGTGTTTTAAAAATGGCGATTCTCGCACATCTGTCGAAATAGAGCAGAAATCTGCGGGAGATTTTATTAATTTAATAATCCGAAATCGTAATTTTTAAATGTAACCTTTCATTTTTCAATGTTAGCGTCATACTTGTCACTTTTTCGAGTTCAACTCATTTCAATGGCTTGTTTTGTTTTTTGTTTTTTTGCTGTCACTAAATTTGTTGTAAAAATAAAATAAAGTAACATTATCATTGATCTGGTATGAGCTTTAGCCTTTCTACCTGTGTCGTTAATGTCAATTTCGGCTGAATCATTTATTTTGTGTGTGTGTGTGTGTGTTAAAAAAATTATCAAAGCAAAAGTCAACGAAACTTTGAATCTTCCCTTTCTAAAGAAAGAAATAGACAACGCGAATAAAAACTTTTCATCCGAACATCCTACCTATCATTGAGTAAAGAAAAAAAGTGGATCAAACAGAACAATTTTGTATCGATATCCAATAAAGATGTGCACAATACTTTTCATCCAAATAGTTAATAAATTATTATCAGTAAAACTTATCTCTAGTTTTGAACCAAATAAATAGCCGAAATCAATTTCAATCAGTATTATTAGCCTATTAGGTTGGTTTTCTTTTGAAGTTTCTCAAACTCTACTTTCGTTTCTTGGTTTCTACTGAACAGGAGATTATATAACATTCTTCGTAAGAGGAATGCTTTTTTTTTTCTCACAGCTACAGATGCAGTCAATGCACCACAAAACTATACAATGGCTACATACTTCATTGTGAATGAACATCTCACACTTTCTTAATTAAATGTTGGACAGCAAAGAAAGAAATTTTTTAATAGTTTATCCAAAATATTTTTTAGACGACGGCCAAAATGTAATGGCAACAACAGAGATGTAGGCAATAGGAAATATTAAAAAAAATGATTGTTGCCTCGTGTGGATTTTCCAACTTAGAACTGAATTAAAGTGTAAAAAAAGTATCAAATATTTAATGTTAAATATTTTATATTTACAACCTAGAACCAATAGAAAACTACTAATGCAAAGATGAACTAAATTTAAAACTCATAAAAAAGTAATTTTATCTTACTTTTTTGTGGGGAAATATATATATTTGAAATTATTGAATTCTGCTTCATGATCAGAGTTTTGCAAAATGAATAATTTGATGTGTGTGTATATATATATATAATATATATATATATATATAATATCCGCTCTGTCGGTGGGGCTTCAGAATATATGACTGCACCTCTGCTGGCCGTGGTGGTGACCTGTAATGGGACGGGATCCTGGTTGTTGAGAAATGTCATGACCTGGGTGCAAGAGGTCATGTTCTGAAACACACCACTTTGACCCTTACCTTTGCTAGATATTTTATCGGAGAGGCCCAATCCGATCAATCGGCTGGTCCTGACATGCCCCTAGCTCATGTATTTTTTTTTCTCCCAATAGTATTATTGAATCTATATTAGAACATTTTACAACCCTTTAAATTATATATGTGCTAAAAAATACTGAGGTCGACTGTGTTGAGCAAAAAGACTTTTTCACCACTGTTAAATTGAAGGGCTTTAATAACCCGAGAATTTTGCAGAAGCTCAAGATTGTTGCTCTTAATAAAGTATACTGGTCGTGTATTCCTGTCTCAACCAAGGCAATGGGTTACCCCTTGGTTCATTCCTTCTCAAGTTGGACTCCGTGGTGGGTGGTGGGATACAGGGCCAGTGAAAATAAAACCCAAACATGACATCCTTAAATAAAAAAACTAAAAAGAAATTTAAACATCCGAATCAGACTTTGAGTGTGAAAAAGCAGACTTCCCCAAATTCATTATCATTGAATCCCCTGAAGAGGTCTGTCTCGAAAAATTTTCTCCATTTTAATTGAAAAATTATCTCTGCCAATCGAGCAACACCAAAAATGTTAAAAATTGAGAAATGGAAACTTGCTTTATTGAGGTAGATAACAGGAGACAAGAGAAAACCTCCTAAAAATGAAAAAGATTTCATAACTCCAAATGTAAAACTTATCCCTTGAGACTTAAATTTCCAAAGGCGTCATCAGAGTCAGGAGTTTGTTTTATGCCTCAGAAGACGAGATAAGAGATGCCCTGGGAAAACAGGGAGTTATAAATGTAAGAAGAGTGACTATAAGAAAGGGTGATGAAAAAGTCAAAACTAACACCTACATATTGACTTTTAACCAGCCCCAAACCCCTAAAGCGGTCAAAATAGGCTATTGTCTGGAGAGAGTTGAACAGTGTCCCAGCTCCCTTGAGGTGCTTCAAATGTCAGAAACCCAAGAGAGACCATACCCCAACTTCCTCACGGGAATGTCTAAAGTCTTCAAATCTAACAAGTCAACCTACAGAACAATCAACTTCAAAGATTGACACGGAAAACAGGTTTGGTTTTTTGGAAAGGATGGAAACCGATGAACCGAGCACTAAAAACAAGTCAAAAAAGAGCAATAAATTCCAATTCAGACAAATTACACATCAAATAATGAAATTACAAAATAATGCAATCCTACAGTGGAATTGCAGAGGAATCTGGGCTAATTATGAGGAACTTCAACAACTTCTGACCAACCATAACCCCAAAATAGTTTGCCTACAAGAAACCTTAAAAGAAACAACCTCCATTAATTTCAGACAATACCATATTTATTAATACTACATTGGGCCTTTTTTTCACTGCAAATAAAACTGGTAGTGAAAAATTACATCAATTGGCTATGCAAATGAATTAGTTTATTTAATATAAATAACTAACTCATGCTAGATAGAAACATTTGAAACCATTTACTTGAGTAAGAATAAACAAGCTGTGGTTTAAAGACGTTATCCTCAAATTATGTTTACAAAGTATATGTGCAAACTGGATTTGGCATTAAATGACCCATAGTGGTTGATATGCCATAAAACCCCAACCAACCAACCAACCAACCTTAAATATAATACACTGTATACTTTTTCAGTTTCATCTTCACACCATGAAAAATTTATAGTAATGATACAATATGGTAATCTGTATGGAATTTCCAGGAGGATATAGATCCAGGGAGAGCTCTATGTCAAAAAACAGAGCAAAATTATTATTAATTAAAGAATATCAAACACTTAAAAAATCCCATAGGTAAATAATTTTTATTTATTTATTTATTTTTTATTTCATGAGAGCTCTAAAAACAACAGCTATCAATCTTCAAGACCTACAAACAAATCACAAATGAAATGGTGGGGGGAAATATATATATATATATATATATAATATATACATAAACTATATATAATGAATATGGATTTGCTTGTGGAAAAATTGTGTGTGAATATATATATATATATATAGAGAGAGAGCGATAGATATGTGCAGGTGTTTGTGTATGGGCATATTTTGGGTTTCTTGATACATATAGATGGGTTTGTAATTGTTTTGTAATTTGTTTGAATTATTTTTTTATATGATTTTTATTATGTTGTTTACTTCTTTATACTAGTGATATGTTCATTATGACTATCTTTCTTGCAGTGTATGTATTATGGGTGAAAGAAAATGTGTGTGCGCACGTATATATGCATTTTTTGACCAAGTTGTATGCTACGTGGTAATCGGGTTAAACAGGTCTCCTTCAAATTAATGTGGAATATGTCTTTAACTAAATTCATAAACTTAATAGATATACACTAAAGGATTAACTCCGATCTAACTTTACCTTAGGTTAAAGTACATTTATATCCTGCTAAATTAATAAGTCCATCTAGGACATAAAAGTTCAGACTCTAGTATTTAACCTATAAATAGGTTTCTCTGAATTTAATAAATAATCCATATAATTCAAATCTCTTAGGTTTTTAACTTAAATTTCTTGGTTGATTATACAAAAAGCTTATACTAATTTACATTTAATTTAAAAAAAAAATTTTTTTCACTAATTTTGAAAAACCTTTTAAAAATGTTCCAAACCAGATATTTTTTTAATATTATTTACAGAGAACTTGTTGAATGAAATACAGGGGATTAACCCCCGATCTAACTTTTCTTTAGCTTAAAGTATATTTATATCCTGCTAAATATTAATAAATGCATTTAAGATACTCTAGATATAAATATG